>JASDQU010242300.1:91892-106065 GCA_032191745.1 Picea mariana
ATTGGATATAATTGAATGGTTTAAGTATAAGTTGAAAAAGGTTTTAAATTGTACTTGATACTGATTCACCCCCCTTTTAGTATCAACAAGTCTGCCATATCATTCTCTAGGAGCTTGCTTCAACACGTACAAAGCTTCCTTTAACTGGAAGACATGAGTCTTTCTATCTTCAATTCTCAAATAAAAGTTTCTCATTGCATTGTACCAATCTAGTACACTTTCTTAGATAGAACTCAATATGCACAATCATGTGCTAGTTCTATGTGCTTTCTACAAATCACTATCTATCTCACTGATTGAGAGAGTAGAGTATGTCCTCTCCTCTTTCTGCAACTATTCCTTCTGGAACTGGGACTCTTCACTTGCACTTGCTCTAAAGCTGAGAAAGGTTGTTCCATTCTCACTATGGCTGCTAAAATTTGAGAGTGACTCCTCTACTCCATCATGATAACAAATTCATCTGAAACTGAGAGTGGCTCAATAACTGATACTGAAGATAACTCTTCTTATTTCATGGAGGTAAAACTATATTTCATCATAGTCATGTCTCCATGACCCAACTAATGTAATGCAACAACTTCCACTCAATTTTAAATATGGGGATTTCTCCCCCTGCATCTCATACTATATATGAATCATGGTTGTTTCGGTTTTCTTCATAAATATTGGAACTATTTATTCAATTACTGGAGTAAGTGTCTCATCATAGTATTCTCCCTCTTGCTGGGAGAATCCTCTAGACACACATCAAGCTTTGTACATCTGCAACATGCTTGATCTGTATAGATCAATCTTGGAAGTCAATACTAACTTCTCTTCTAGTCTCACAAAAGAATCCATATCCTAGTCATTCTCACTGGCTTCCTTCTTTGTTACTGAAATAAGGGAATCTTCCTAGGAGATTTCATATCTCCTATAAGTTTTTGAAGTTGCGATCTAGTCTTCTCACGTCATCTGTCTCCCAGTCCTATAAGTTGTCTCTTCATATCATCCTTTCTGAGACCAATATTCCTCTCGATTTCTTCTGAGTCTACAAAGACTTCATTATCTCTTATAGGGTATACTTGGTGTTGAATACCAAGTCTAAATATTAAAGACAAAGTCAGACTTCAAATGATATATGCTTCCCATTCTAATGTTCGATCATCTTTGGAGCCTTCTTCTCCTTTCAATCAATCTTCATATGAGATACTCTGAATCTCAAGAGATAGATTCTTCTTCATCTTCTTTGTTACATGAGTGTATATGGTCATGTACATACTCTGCTTCATGTCTCATATAATATGTTGCCTTAAACAACCTTCACTATAGCTTCCTCAGGGTTATCACCTATGACCTGAAACAAGGTCAACAAGAAAGAATAATACTCTTTTGATAATAGTAGATAAAACAATAGCATGAATAATCATCAAAGTAGATCCTTTAGAGCTATCACTTGTGACCTGTCTGAATTAAAGATCAAAAGTAAGAAATACAATACTAAATGAGGTCAACACTCTTATTCTGTTGTGATCAAACATTCCTTCATGGCATCCTGGAGCTAACACAAGATATTTCTCCTAGAGGAGATTTTAGTTTGTATCAGGAAAATGATTACACTAAGCATTTATCTCAATATGCTCACATGCTACCAAGCATAATAATTTTCAAAGATTGCTACCTCAACTATAGTGTTTACTTGTAAGGGGGTAGTCAAAAATTTGTCATGTGCAACTTTGAATCTTATCAACTTAATTAATCAAAACTGGAACCTAGAGCCTTGTCCTCAAGAATGAGTGTGCTTCTTTTCTTCCAAGTCTCCTTCACTCAATATGACGAGTTCTTTCTTCAACATGTCTTCTGTACTAAGACAACATGCTATCTTGACAGAAGGTTGGGTTAGAGGATAAACTCTATGATCTCAACTTTAATCCATCTAATACCTTGAATTTAATTTTGACCAAAGGTTAGTATGATGGTCATAGCTACAACATGCAACACTGATCAAAATAATGTCATAAAAAATAGATGCATATCAGAATAATCACACCTGGGTTGCATTATTCCTCTGAATGTGTTGGATCTTGAGATCCTTTTGGATCTATGCCAAGAGATCCCTTCTCCTACAAATACCCTTTAAAGATTAACTGTTTAAACATGTGTGAGTACATACCTTTGACGACATTTGCAGGTAGTGGCACCATCTGGTAGTAGCAGTAATGATACCCAACATGATCAATCCACAAAAGGGGATTGATCTAATTAATAATACATCAATAATAAATAGAATACTCTTTGCAGTTACAATATTTCAATAGCCCTAGTGTCCAAGACACCTTACAAAATGGGAACACCGGAACTAAAAGAGTTGCAAATGAAACTAGAGGATATTTTTAAGAAATGGTACATACACCCAAGTGTGTCATCTTGGGAAGCTCCAGTTCTTTTTGTGAAGAAAGCGTTGGAACCTTAAGGATTTGTATTGATTTCAGACAGTTTAATAAGGTCACTGTAAAGAAAAAATATCCCTTGCCAAGGATTGATGATTTATTTGATCAGCTAAAAGTTGCAAGAATATTTTCCAATATTGAATTGAGATCAGGCTATCATCAAGTGAGGATAAAGGAAGAATATATCAACAAAACCACATTTAGAACAAGGTATGGGAATTATTAATTCACGGTAGTTCGATTTGGACTATCAAATTCCCATGTTTTTTTATGTGTCTAATGAATGGAGTGTTCAGGGAGTACTTGGACAAGTTTGTAATTGTTTTATTAGATTATATTCTCATCTAATCTAAGTTTGAAGAGAAGATCATGAGGAGCATCTAGAAATGGTGCTAAAAGTTTTAAGGGAGCATAATTTGTATTCCAAGTTAAGTAAGTGCATCTTTTGTCAAAAGAGTATCCATTACTTGGGGCATATAATTTCATAAGATGGGATAGCAGTCGATTCCAAGAAGGTAGATTTCATTAGAGGATGTCCAATGTAAAGAAATGTGACAGAGGTCAGATCATTTACGGGTCTCATGGGTTATTATTGAAGATTCATAAAATGGTTTTCAAATATTGCAAGCCCAATCACTTCTTTGCAAAAGAAGGGGAGTGAAGTTCAAATGGACTCCAAAATGTGAAGAAATTTTCTAATAGTTGAAATTTGTTTTGACAAGTGCACCCATATTAAGGATTGCAGATCTATATGAATACTTTGTAATGTGCATAGATGCATGAAAGGAAGGGCTTGGTGGATCCCTCATTAAAAAATATCATGTGGTATGCTATGAGTCCTAGAAATTAAAAGAGCATGAGATAAATGATTCTAATCATGATCTAGAATTAGCCTCAATTGTACATGCATTAAAAATGTGGATACGTTACCTCACGAGGAAGAGGTTTGAGCTAAGAAAAAACCACTGTTATCACTGTAATTTCATCCGCAAATGGTTACATAAATCCAACATATTCAAACACTCATTAGTTCATCCATGGCCCAAAAAATGCATTTCCAAAGGGCACAAAACTATACAACTGGTTAAAAAATCAGCATGCGCTAAGGATACAAAGGCAACGTGCACATGTGCAATAGTCAAATAACGTCGAAAAAGTGCATATGTGCCCGATGCATGACTGTGGACACAAAAAACCACGCACACCTTAGAACGATGCATTTATGATTTTTGTTGACCTTCCACCCACTTCTGGTTCATCTCCCAAGTCGATTTGACACCCAAATCCGAGTTGAATCCGAGTGGGGGTTTGGTCAAAGACCTAAGGGTGCCCTAAAGAGACCCTTGTTCACACTAAAGACTGGTTGAATAATGCCTCAAATATTTTCTATAAAAAGAGGCCATGGGTGCACTATATTTTTAAGGAATTCATTTGTATTGCTATGCTTCCTATATTCTCTTGGAGAATCCTCTTTTCTCATCAAGAGAATACAAGCACCATTTCATTTAGCCATTCACATCACCCCTTGAGTGAATGGGCTTTGTATTTCTTCACCATTTCCTTTTAGTTTGTTACTTGTAAGAAGAGATCAATCATTGGGGATTCAAGATCCCTCCCTTGGAGGAAGAGGGGACCCATAAGTCTCCCTTTCTCTTTGGTGTTTTCCCACTAATACAACTTATCCATTGGTGGCATGCATGTTGTTTAATTTTTGTTCTATTTCCACTATGCACTCTAGTTTAGTTTCTTTTATTGTTATTAGCATTAGTTCTTTGTTTATTTCTTATGTTTGATGTTTCTAACTCTTGCATTCACTGTTGTCTTATCCAGCTAACCCAACTGGACTTGTAAGCATCCTTATTTTGCTCATAGATTGGCGACTCCACTGGGGATTGGTATCAATTTCCCCCCCATTTGTGTTGTTTGAGCACTTCATTTTGGTTTATTTAACTGGTAGGAACCATAACCAACCCATGCTTGCCTGCAAAAAGATAAATTCAGAGCTGAGTTGAGAGAATTTCATCTGAAATTTATTTCATGGCCGTGTAACATAAAGTGCACGGGTTTTTTAACCCACAGTCGCGTCTTCCAAGCATGTGTGCCAAAACCATTGTGTTTCTCAGCACATTCTACACACTGCGCCAAAAGTTCATTTTTCATTTATGCATTGGCACCCAATGCACCTCTGTCTACTCTGTGACCCATGCATTTGTCCAGAAAATCATACATTATAAGGGTTGTTGTGATTTGTCGGAGGCCCATAGCCTTCTTAAGTTTGATTCTATGCAGATTGTAATATGTACTACACTTAGATTCCCTCTCCACATGAAGGGTTAGTCAAAACATATGCACTTAGGAGGTTAAAATCCATATTTTCCCCTCTTCTTTCTCTCATTTTGCAACATGGATGGCTTTCTTTGATTAAAAATAAGTTGGAATAATTCTATATCACAAATATAACTACTTGCATTGGGACCTGAAATTGAATCTCAATATTTGAGTATGCTCTTCTCTCGCGCCATAAAGTGATCTTGAGAATCAAAAAAACGATTGAGGGAAAATTTCATCTCCCTTAAAGAAAAAATCTTTAGGAGAGGACAACAACCCCCTCAGGACTCCTCTTAGTTTCTTTTCAAACACATATTAAAATTTGTAAGGGCCCATACATGCCCACATGCTACAAAGAATAGGATAGTTTTGAAATTACTTTCTTAGATTAAATCACTAGGGAAGTTTAAAGGTTTTGTAACAGGCCCATACATGCCCACATGTCCACAATATAGGATAGTTTTTTAAGCTTTCTTATATTAAATAACACTAGGGAGTTAAAGGATTGGTAAGGACCCATATGTCCACATGCTAGCTCTCTAGGGACTTTAAAATTCTACAAGGTTGTACCAATGACACTTAGTAAATTAGGTAATCAAGACTTGTAAGGACCACAGGAATTCCACATGTAGCAAGGTGACACCTAACTTATTAAAAATGTGGCACCCTTTCACTTGTTTACACACAAATTCACTACTCACTCACATAGTTTTCATCTCGAAACGTGGAGGTTGAAGTAAGTTTCCTCCAAAGGGATTCTGAAACGCCCCACCCTTTTCTTGATGAAACTATCCACTCCCATTTAATTTCAACGAGATTAGTTCACACCCCCAATCTCTCAAACAACCACATCTAAATTTTTTCTAAAAAAACACTAAGTTTTCCTCCACAGGAGGTGCCAAAAGAATTTTTCAGTTTAGGTAGGATCTCGGGGATATGCTTCCAAATAACTCCCCATTATCTGGTTCTCACATCTTCAAACAATAGAAGTTGTCAAATAGGGAACTTTAAAATCCTCCAAGTGAAGTGTTCCTAACACCATAAGGCATGGAGATAGCCATGAAGGGTCAAAGGCTGAGGTCTGGTTGTTCTGTGCATCCGCCCTTGAGGCACCCACCTCTTGGACGGGATCCATCCCATGACCCATTTCTTAGACCGAAAATCTAAATGTCTCACATTGACTGAGGTACCTAGTGGCCAAATTTTAGGATATCTACCCAGGTAGAAATTGTGGGATTCAATTGCAGCTTGATTGGATTTTGTGTGGCTATTGGGAAATATCACTAGCTCTTTCGGGATATGCACCCTCTACCCCTCATTATAACTAATTACTTCATCCTTCACTAGTTCCTCTTCCAGTGGCTTTAGACCCCACTGTTGAGTGCTATTGGAAGGTCCAGTGCTATTTGAGAGGAAGGAGATTACATCTTTTAGGACATGATCATTTTGTTTCCTTTGTTCTCCACGTGGACAAAACCTACCTACCCACATGTATGCTTCTTTATCAATTGATTTATGTATGATTCTCTTGTGATTACATGCGATTGTGAGATATATTGTGAAGGTCCAAAAATCATAAACAAAGACTCTTGTTCATTTATTGCTCTCATCACCATTTGCACACATCCACTTTGCTAGTCGGACATCATAGGGGACCCACAAATTCCTCGTCATTCTAGACACTTGATAAATATCCCTCCCATTCTAGGGTGAGTTCCTAGTCTTGCCAACTCATCGGCTCCACCTTCTCACACTCCTATGAGTTCTACCATATTAGGCTTCGCTTTTCTTAGTTCCACTTTACTTGGGTCCACTTCCCAAGGTCAACCATCCACCAAATTTCCTTTACAAGGAAGAGGGAGGCACACTTCTTCCCCAGGAGGAAGTACAACCCCACCTAGTCCCCCTCAAGGGTCAGGAATGCACAACACTCACACCATGTCTAGAACTAACCCTCCTCACAGGTCAGGTACACAAACCATTCCCACCATGAAGGGAATTAACCCTCCACCGCCACCCCAAATGCCATACTTGGCTTCCCTCAACATACCAGACCTAACTAAGCTCACTAATGATCCTATCTTGAATGACCCCACATGGCCCACAATGTGTACCAAACTCCCTTCATACATTCCCAAGTTTGAAGGAAAAGAGGGAGACAACCCCGCCAACCATATCATGACCATCCATTTATGGTTCTCTTCAAACAACATCATGGACAACTCTATTCGATTGAGTTTATTCCAACACACGATCACTGGCCCATCATCCAAGTGGTATGTAGAAGAAAAATCTAGGTCCCGTGTGACCTTTGAATATTTGGCCAAAGCATTTTTGACCTTCTTTCAACTACCAATCCATCATGACAATGGTCTCAAACTAATCTCAGAGTTTAAACAAACCTCTGCTACACACATCGTTGACCACATTCACGAATGGCGTCAGTGACGTAGTCTATGCAAAGCAGAAGCCACCAAGAAACAATGCCTTAATTGGTTTCTCAAATCACTTTTTTCCCTCCTTTCCAAGGATGTGGTCGCTACCTTCCCTCGGTCTAAAGAAGAAGCCATCAACAAGGCTCAACAATTCGAGCTCATTTATTCACAGTCAGGATACTTATATACGGTACTACCTGATGCCCCAAGACCTATGCCATCTGGCCAGGACAAACCTAGGATGTCTCACTCAGCGGATGGATTGATTGGTACCACTACACACCATAATCCACACCTCCAAAAACCACCTATGTATGGAACACCTCAATATCTTTCAGTATATGGAGGATCCCCTTATTATCCTCCTCCCCCCTATCAACAATCATACCCTGCTGCCCCCCCTCCACCCATAAGTGGACCCTCACTAGCACCCACAGTACACCCAACAACCCAACCAAGTTATTGTACCCCCTCTACATCTACTTATAACCTAATCACTAGTTAAAATGCCACGCCTTCCTATGTACCTTATGGATCATTACTCCAAAATAATCTGTACTTTCCATTTGCTAGCCCTCCATAGCCCATGGCTCCACCACCAGGACACCAACATGCTGGGGTTAATTTTGTTCAACCTTCTCCCATTCAACAATATCAAAATTTTTAACAAATGAAACAACAAATCCAACCCATCAGTCGAACAATGCCAAAAAGAAAGGAAAAAACCAAAACAATAATAATCCAGGACCAGGAGGGAACCAAAACCACCCCCAACAGAACCAAACTATTGGGGGCAACCAGAATCAGGGGAACTAGAACCCCCAAGGGGGAAATAGAAACAAACACCAAGGGAAGAACAACAACAATCTATAGACAAACTTTCCTTGTGCCCTTTGTGGTGAGTATGGCCATTATACTCACCATTGCCCTCAAATTGTTGATTTTAAATGGATGAAAGAATCCGGAAATGGACCACGGCCCCCAGCACCGCCTGCCCCCCAATAGGCCCCCCAAAAATATGTACAATAACCACCCCCTTCCATACTGAAAAATCCCATTCCACACCAAGGGGTGATGTACACCCAACATGAGATGCATCCGGCCCCACCACAGATGGGACAATATCCAAACCCAGGCACTCCCATAGATCACACTATCCTCCTCACCAGTGAGGAAGAGGTTCTTCTACAAATGCACAGTCGTCAATACAATGCACCCCCTGCCTTTGCTCCCACTACCTCAGAAGCAGCCCCAGTCACAACTGGACCACCTTTGATGATTCCTCACCCTAATATTGAATCACCCCTTCGTATTCCTTGCATCCCATTACAACAGAATGTCAACAACACTTAGGATAGGGCGGCACACAATTATAGGATAGTCAACGACTTGGCCCAATCCCTGCTTCCATGTCATTTTTAGAAGTTCTTCAAACCTATCCTACTCAACAAAAGTCATTACTTTCTGCCCTGGGGGCAGTCAACCCTGCAGACACTTGTCTCATCACCTTTGATCTTGACAGTGGGGAACCCCATCTCCCCACTTTGGTCGCTTTCCAAATACTGGTTAAAATAAGGAACATCATAGTTCATTGTTGCATCATTGATGAAGGTGCATCCACATGCATCATTTCCAAAACCATATGGTAGAAACTGGGTTCCCCCAAGCTCATACCATTAGCCATCACTCTAAGAGCTTATGATGGACAACCATCTTCTCCTGAAGGACTCTTTCAAAATGTCCCTGTTTAACTCGGGGGAAAAAATATACTCATTAACATTGAAGTTATCGATGCTCCACTAGATTACAACATCTTGTTTGAGTGTAGCTACATGTACGTGATGAAGGCGATGACCTCTTCTTTGTTTCGCACAATGATGTTTCCCCATAATGGGAAGATCATCACCATGGACCAAGTATCACATTACGAGCCCAACCCTTCCTCCAACATCGATAACATCCTACCCTTTGTTCACACTAATCCTGATGCCTACCCACTCATCGAGATGGGTCCCAAAATTTTCAAAGACCCATCCTTTCGAGGGACCTACCATGGAGCACCTATGCTCATACATCCCTCAGCACAAGTATGTGTCATATCATTCAATGGAACAGAAAATGGAGATACCCTTCCTCCCACAGAGGCTTCATTACTATCTAACATCCCACTAGTCCCAGAGCTCCTTCCTCAAGAATCCCTTGAGAACCCTCTATCTCCCCCTGTTCCTGAGTACACCCTCCCCCAGGGCCACATTCCATTTTGGGAGACACTCCCCCAGGCCATTACTCAAATCCCCTTCTTTTACCCCCCGTTGGGTGTACAATATTTCCAGGTAGCTGCAATGCTTACCCTTCCCAATATGGTGCTGGCAATTCCAGTATGTTATCTCCATCCACCAGAGATGGTCCCTCAACCATCCCTCCATCCATAAATAGAAGGAATCCTAATTCATATTTCCATACTTACTCCCACCACACCACCCACACCCGCACTCCCTAGCACCACTACTACAACTGGGGGCAGACGGAAGAAGAAAGAGCTCATCACTCCACTTCCACCATGAGTTCAGCCTGCTTGTGCACTATGCGAGAAATATGACCACCTCACGAATAAGTGCCCATCTCTCCCCAAGCTACACAATTTAATTCAACCCCCTTGAATGACGACACCACTCATTGTTTCCTCCAGTTCACATAATTATACCATTTCATCCTCTACAAGAGGCAAAGGCCTACGGACCAAATTCGCATGTGCCATTTGTTTAGAATACGGCCATTACAACCACCATTGCCTTGCACTACCTCACTTTTGGCAAACGTTAGCAGCCATATGCCAAAGCTTTCAGCAAGAACCCCTCCCATCCACATCATCTCACACACATGTCACTAACATCCACTATGTCATGACCTCAATCAATGAATGAATGAGATGTCCTTTCTCTCTCTATGAATCACTAGAGCATTTCACCTACCAGTGTCCCATGATTATTGAATACAAGCATCACCAAATGGCACCTATTCAAAATCCTACACCCCCCCATTGCCATCAGAACCAATAATTACCCCTACTCCATCACCTGATGTTGTTCATATCCTCTCTCTTGAACCTGAGGCACTCCCAACTCCCCCATGGTTCCTAGATAGTTTATATGAGGATTTTCCCCCAAATCCCCCTAATTCTCCAGTTCATTTCCCCACGGAAATTTTATGCTCGACTACCATTTTTAACCCACAGTATCTCAATATTTTTTTTATGTCGAGTGAACCTGCACAAACCCCCTGCGTCATTCCCCTTACCTCTTCACTAGTAGATAGAAACATGATGATAGTCACCAATGTTATTCCCCTGGATCCACTATATTCACGACAATTCCATTGTGATGAAAACATCCTCGAGGAATTAACTACCCTCGATTTCCAATGGGATCCACTCCATCACCGAGCAATCTTTCTCTCACAGGACGCCTTTGCGCCTCCTAACCAAAAATCCATATACGCAATTGAATCCAAATATTTTATCCCATCAGGGCATATAGACTGGTTCAATAACCATATACCTACCCCCGACACTTTTGAAGAAGGCAATATGGTCAACATTTCCCCCTTTGTCAAAATTAATATTTCCATCAAATCTGGAATCATATAGGAAATCACCATCGACGTTGCATGCTCTCTTGAAGAACTCATTGCTTACAAAGCTCTCTTTCAGGAATACACATACATTTTTTCTTGGTCATACACAAATATGCCCAGCCTTGACCCCTCTATTATCAAACATCATATCAACACATGGACTGATACCCCACCTGTAAGAAAAAAGTAGTGTCCATTACAACCATCCAAAGTGGCAGCCATCAAAGATGATATTGACAAATTATGTGCTGCAAGGTTCATATACCTCATCACATATACGTCATGGGTCTCCAACCCCATCACCATTAACAAAAAGCAGGGACTTATTCACGTCTGTACAGACTTTCGAGATCTCAATCACGCTTTTCCAAATGAAAATTTTCCAACTCCCTTCATCGACCAAATTATCGATGATTATGCCGGCCATGAGTATTTATTCTTCATGGACAGTTTCTTTGGCTACAACCAAATTCAAATCCACCCAATCGATCAATACAAAACCACATTCGCTACCCCTTGGGGTAATTTTGCATATCGTTTCATTCCTTTTGGCCTCAAGAACGTTGGAGCCACTTTTGAACGCGCCATGACATACATTTTTCATGATCTAGCTCAAATCATTATCGCCTACTTGGACGATCTCACCGCTCGATCCAAGAAACACACTCATCACCTCCATGACTTACACATTGTCTTTCATAGGTGTCATTAGTACAATATCTGCTTGAATCCCCTCAAGTGTGTATTTTGCGTTACCTCTGGACGTTTCCTTGGGTTCATCGTCTCCCAACATGGAATCATAGTAGACCCCCTCAAGGTTCAATCCATCACATTAATTCCCCCACCATGGAACTTAAGCCAACTGCAAAGCCTACAAGGCAAAGCTAACTTTTTACTCCTCTTTGTCCTCGATTATGCCACTCGGGCACATGGTTTCCTTCACCTCTTACGTCATGATATCCCATTCCAATGGGACGAACATGCCCAAAATGATTTTGATGATCGCAAGGCAGCCCTCTCCAATGCCTCAATCATTAGTCCACCTGACTATGACCATGACTATATCCTCTACTTATCAGCCTTAGCCGTCTCTGTAGCAGGTGTTCTCATCCAATTAAGGGATGACGATCGGGAGCATTTCATTTACTATATTAGTAAAAACCTTTTAGGGCCACCCTTGAAATACAATCATGAAAATAAACTCACCCTTGTAATTGTCCTCGCAGTCCAGAAGATGCGCCATTACATTATGCTTCGAACTACCAAGGTCGTAGCAGATTCCAACCCAATGCAATACTTTCTCAGTCGCCGGAAAATTAATGTAAGAGTTTCCCGATGGATCGTCATACTTTAGGATACGACCTCAAATTTTCAACACCCAAGAGAAAGAAATCCCTCATCCTAACCGAACTCATTACGACATTTCCTTTCGATACTACTAGTTCTCCCATCAATACTGACTTCCCCAACGAACATCTCTTTTTCATCCCCTCGGATGATCCTTGGTACGATGATCTCCTTGTCTACCTCCGAACACAGAAGTTCAGAAACCACTTCTCTAGGGAATATTGTCAACGTATTCGACACCAGGCCCCCCACTACCTCCTTATCGGTGATATCTTATATCGGCAAGGGGTCGACACCTTACTTCGCCGATGTTTGACTATCGATGAAGCCGATAGAGTCTTGAATGACTACCACAGTGGCGCCTATAGTGGCCACCTCTTAGGAATGTCTACTACCTAGAAAATCATTCAAGCAGACTACGTTTGGTCCACATTGTTTCACGAATGCATCCACGCTGTGAAGCGATGTGACAAATGTGAGCTATATGCCAACAAAGAAAGAGCACCACCCACTCTTCTCCACCTAGTCATTATTGTCGACCCCTTTTGCAAATGGGGCATAGACTTCATGAATTGCAACCCTCCATCTAGAAATGGACACAAATACATCATTGTTACAGTTGATTACTTCACCAAGTGGGCCAAACCCATGCCTACCTTCAACAACACCACTGACACTACAACACGTTTTTTCTTTTACCACATCATCTCCCTCTTTAGATTCCCACTCCAGTTAGTCTTTGATCATGGGAAACACTTTGAGAATGAGATTTTTGTCGAACTTTCCTCCAGGCTAGGCTTCTTCTATGAATTTTCCTCCCTATACTACCTCCAGTCCAACAGACAGGTAGAGGCAGTCAACAAGGTCCTCAAAACCATGTTGCAGCACACAGTTAACAAACATAAGACCAATTGGCACCACATGTTGTTTTCCATGCTATGGGATTATTGCACGGTAGTTAAAACTTCCACTGGTTTCACACCATTTCATCTTGTCCATGGGGTCAAGGCCACCCTCCCCATTGAGTGTGAAATCCCCACCTTACGCACCACTAATGAGCTATTACCCAACACTTCTCCAATGGAGCAAAATTTGCTGAACTTATAGTCGTTGGATGAATATCGTTGGTCTTCATTACAGAATAGTGAGGTAGCCAAAAAATGATCGAAGGCCACCTTTGATCGCCATGTCAAGCTTCGATCATTCAACAAAAGCGACCTCATCCTTTCTTACAATATCTCTCACGATACCTAAAACCATGGAAAGTTCGATTCGTTATGGCATGGACCTTACATCATCCAACATTGCCTCACTAAATGCGCATACATACTGGCCTCTCCCGAAGTCCACCCCCTCAAGGAACCCATCAACGGGTTATACTTAAAGAAATTTTATGCCTGAGCGTAACCATGCTACACTAGTTGTTTTCTTGTTTAGAGTTTTTTGTCTTATTTTCCCTCCATATCTTGCATCTAATCTATCATTTATGTTATTGATAGATGCCTCTTCCATAATCCTTCCACATTGGCTATGCTGATGGAGCTAGCCATTGGACACAAAATCTTGCTTCAGTTGCTTGGGCCCCCTATACCCCTTCGCATGAACTGCTCCACTCTAGCAGCATATGACCTAGCTCAGCTACCAACAACCATGAAGAATACACAGCTGTCATTGGCCTCCTTGTCGAGGCCATTCGTCACCATATTCATCACCTTAGTGTTTTACTAGATTCCCAACTCGTCGTCCTCTAGCTCAATAATGTGTACCATCTACGCGATCTATGCCTCTTCTGCAAATACCTGCAAGTTAGACTTTTATCTCGACATTTTTATTCAATCACATTCACACATATCCCATGGAAATGCAATTAAATAGTAGATAATATGGCTAACCTAGTGTTAGATTGTCATTTATCACATTAAGATCCCATCAAACATACATACAACATCACAAGTCTATCACAACATATAAATTAGACATCATAACCAAAAAACATCAACA
>JASDQU010242300.1:106147-117945 GCA_032191745.1 Picea mariana
ATACATACATATATATATATATATATATATATATATATATATATATATATATATATATATATATATATATATTGGTCAGTGTGCCATCAATGTTTACAAAAATAGTACAACATGTACAATATTTGTAGGCAGGTGAACTGCCTCACCCCTATAAGTACAAAATCGGTGTCACAACACCATATACAAAATGGGCCCGCAAGCCTATATCAATACCAAAAATACATATACAGAGGCCCTCAAGGCGCCTCTAGAGCTCCACCACCTGGGTCTCTCTCTAGAGGAGGTGTCCCACCAGTTAGGGGTCCCTCGGGCCCCAGAGGTAATTACCCAGTCATCGTCACCCCCGCTACAACTGCTTTGCAGATCAATGTCTGTGACTCTGCTGACATTCCCACACACTGCTCTAGGACCCCCTCATCCTATATACGAGTCCACAAACCCTTAGGCACTCCTTGTAGCACCGACCCTAATTGGGGGTGAAACTCCTCGAACTCTCTGTCATCTCCCGTCGACGGAGCATGTGATGAACCTGCACCTGAATCATCCTAGTGACATCTCCTACCTGCTCTCTCATCATCGACCAACCCCACACTAGCCTCATCCCACCATCATCTCTCCCCTACTCGAGGATGTCCCCACAGTGGTCTCACAGGCCCCTGACGAGCCAACACTCTAATCAACTCAACCTCGTGTCCACGAGGTCCCACATCTTCACGCACAACAAACAAGTGATAGAATCAACATCCATATATACACAAAGAATAGGCTATACTATCTAAATATCAAAACATCAAATGTAACATCATACCTCTGCGGTCGAACACCTCTCCAAGAGGTAGAACCATATCTGGATCATCCCGCAAATCCACCCAAAAATATGGATATCGGCGTATGATCTGTGGCATTTGATGCCACACCTGTGCATCCTCGGCCGTGAAATAATGGCCACCCTCCTCCCCACCATGGTGAACCAAAATATTTGCCCACTACCTCATTCGTGACTCTCGCATACCTGGGGCTTCTAATAAAACTCATGGGCGTAACATGGGCACCCTCTCCAAAAACCATGCTACCAAGATGGACCTAAAGGCAAGATCCCCCGAGTCAACAGCTTGACACCTGTCGAGCTACACCACCATTTTGGCATTCAACATCAAGCCCCAGGAAAAATTCTCACCCTTGAATGCCCTCTACATAATCCTTAGCTAACCCCCACTGATCCGCTAAGTCGCAAGAGCTCCATACACTCTCACTATCATCAATGCAACACACCGATGCACTA
The DNA here is from genome assembly GCA_032191745.1 of Picea mariana. NCBI lineage: Eukaryota > Viridiplantae > Streptophyta > Pinopsida > Pinales > Pinaceae > Picea > Picea mariana. The sequence goes on from JASDQU010242300.1 coordinate 107,430, forward strand.
GGGCATCCATCTCCCTAATCTCCACCATAGAACCAGACATGTAGTCCTCTCCTGAACAATAGGTTCGAGCAAGGACAACCGACTTCCCATCCCCAGGTACCACGGGCTCGATAGGTAGTAGGGTTCCCCAAAAACCGAGCCCATTCAAAAAGTATACATCCTCTACAGTAGAGAATGCCAGGTGCTCATCGCGCACAATGAAACACTGGAGCTCCGAACTCCACATCGAAATCAAGAACTGCAACAAGTACTCCTTTGCCCTCACTAGTGAGCACTCAAAAAAATTCAGTAGCCCACATGTTGCCAAAGAACCACGTACTGTCAGCTCCTCATTTCTCACCGCCTCTCTCAAGCATGCCCAGTCCCTCTCCCTCCAATGGATCAACATCGTCAAGCTGGTCGCCTGCATCCACACATAAAATATTTAATTAGCCATCACAACTCATCAAAACATCAAAATATCCCAAAAATATTATTTTTTACATCCTTCAGCTTTGCCTCAAAGCTGCAGCTTTTTTCTCCACAGGCCCGCACATATGCGCACCTGTTCACCCCACAGTCACGCACTCATGCATGACTGTTGGCAATACAGGGGCGCACCCATGTGCCCCTATCATATCAACATATGTGCACCCTAGCACACATGTTCACTCCTTATTTGTGCACACATGCGCAACTGTAAGGAACACAACCATGCATTGATGCGTTGTTGTGCTTTGCACAGGCACACGTCCCATGCACGCCTGTTTTCCCCATTTGGGTGCCCCCATGTGACGATCTCAAAATTACATCTACGCACTTGTGCATGCGAAACATTCGATTGCCCGCACACTGGGGAGCCCACCCTCACAACACCCCCTTGTACGGTCATCCGTACAAGCCCTACCCAAAAAATAACCCCTAGTTACTGTGTAGGAGGATACGACCACTAACATGAAACACATTGATCCTAAATTGGCTGGCTCAATCTCCTGGAATCTCCAAATCTCTCCTCAAATATCTCATCCAATCACTCTAGCAGTAGGTACAAATGAGGTGGCAATGTGGGCTCTACAACTATATATAGTCCCTTTTTCCAAACTTCCATACTCAATTCTGGGTGCTCCGAGCGTCCTTTTTTTTATCTGTCTTTAGACACGGGACCAAGATCCCGCCACTACATAGTCATATTCCCCAAAACACCATCCATCCTCGACCCCTGGGGAGCATTTTTATCACATCATTCCCATGTACGCATGCTTATGTTCAAAATCATCAAATAACCATTATATGTTCTTTATCTTCATATATTGTTCACGTCGGGTATTTGGTTTTCATGTGTGTAGGTACTCGGTCACCACCAATCAGCATGGCCCTTTCAGGTATAAGATCACTACTGGAATGTAATCATTCCCTCTGAATATCAATAGCATCTCCCAGTCACACCCTCTGATATTTGCCTCTAAGATCCCCCCATATGGCTCTGCAATACTCACACCTCCACTACATTTTAGTATTGTCACCCGGTAGCACTCTTCCCGACATGATTTATCCCATTTATAGTCCCCCTTGACACTTTGAAACTCATGCTGCTTTCACCCCCTAGGGTTGGGAGTCCTCATAGTCTTTGCATCCCCGAGAATTAGCCACATGCTTCTTCTCCCCATTTTGCTAACTTCCCATAATGGACTCTTGAGTAATCTTGACACTATACAAATGGTTAAAAAATCAGCATGAGCTAAGGATACAAAGGCAGCGTGCACACATGTGACAGTTGAATAACGTCGAAAAATCACATATGTGCCCGATGCACGACTGTGGACGCAAAAAGCCGTGCACACCTCAAAACGACGCATTTATGAATTTGGTTGGCCTTCCACCCACTTCTGGTTCATCTCCCAAGCAATTTGACACCCAAATCTGAGCTGAATCTGAGTGGGGGGCTGGTCAAAGACCTAAGGGTGCCCTAAAGTGCCCCTTGTTCACACTAAAGACTGGTTGAATAATGCCTCAAAGATTTTCTATAAAAAGAGGCCATGGGTGCACTATATTTTCAAGGAATTCATTTGTATTGTTATGATTCCTATATTCCCTTGGAGAATCCTCTTTTCTCATCAATATCATACAAGCACCATTTCATTTAGCCATTCACATCACCCCTTGAGTGGATGGGATTTGGATTTCTTCACTATTTCATTTTAGTTTGTTACTTGTAAGAAGAGCTAAATCATTGGGAGTTCAAGAGCCCTCCCTTGGAGTAAGAGGGGACCCATAAGTGTCCCTTTCTCTTTGGTGTTTTCCCACTAATACAACTTATCCATTGGTGGTATGCATGTTGTTTAATTTTTGTTCTATTTCCCTTATGCACTCTAGTTTAGTTTATTTTATTGGTATTAGCATTAGTTCTTTGTTTATTTCTTATGCTTGATGTTTATAACTCTTGCAATCATTGTTGTCTTGTCCAGCTAACCCAACTGGACTTGTAAGCGTCCTTATTTTTCTCATTTAGGTGACAAAAGGGATGCAAGAACCACTATGGTATGAAACATTTATTTGGACAACCAACATTAAATGTTAGGCAAACTAGGTGGCTAGAATTTCTTAGTGAGTATGAATTTCAAATTAAACGTATCAAGGGGAAACAAAATCATGTGGGTGATGCACTTAGTAGAAGAGCGCATGAAGTGCATATTTCAGCTATCAACATGTACAAGACATATTTAAAAGAAAAAATTATTGAAGCAACAAATTCAGATCAAATTTATTTACAGCAGAAATTTAAAAAATTATGAAATAAAAGAGGATGGAATCCTCTTATATAGAGGCAAGGTGTATGTGCCAAATTCCATGGAGCTGAAAAATATAGTGTTGAGAGAAATGCATAACATGCCATATGTTGGGCACTTAGGATATCATAAATTCATTAGATTTGTAAGGAGCCAATACTTTTGGCTGGGAATGAGAAAGAAGTGGCTAACTACATATCCCAGTGTCTAGAGTGCAAAAAGGTGAAAGTAGAGAACGAACATCTAGTGGGGCTCTTGTAGCCATTTCCCATTCCAAAATGGAAGTGGGAAGTGGTTAAATTATATTTTATTACAAATATACCTAGAAAAGTGAAGAAACATGATTCCATCATGGAGGTGGTGGACAAATTGACTTAGGAAACACATTTTATTCCTGTGAAGAAAACACACATGGAAGCAAACATTGCAGATATTTACTTCAAGGAAGTTTCTAGGATGCATGGAGTTCCTAAGGAAATAGATTCAGATAGAGATTCCAAGTTTACATCCAAATGTTAGCAAGGTTTGTTTAAAGGATTTGGGACAAATATGAATCTTAGTACGATGTATCATCCAAAGTTAGATGGGAAAATAGAGAGGACCAATAGGATAATTGATGACATGCTCAGAATCTATGTGATGGATCAACCATTGAAATTAGAAGACTATATCCACTTAGTGGAGTTTTCTTATAATAATGGGTATGAATCCTCATTAAGAATGATTCCATTTGAATATTTGCATGGTAGGAAGTGTAACAGACCAGTGAGTTGGGATAATCCAACAGACAAAGCCATCGTTGGGTCAGATTTGTTAAAAGAGAAAATGGAAAGGATCAGGCAGAATTTAAAGGTTTCCCATTATAGGAAGAAAATTTATACAGACAAGAATAAAGGTTTTAGATATTTTAAAGTAGGGGACTATGTTTTCCTAAAAGTTAAAGAAAAACTAAGTTCGATAAGATTGGGTTGTTTCATGAAGTTGAAAGTAAGATAGTGTGAGATTTATTAAATATTAGAAAAGATAGGGATAGTTTCATACATGATAGAATTTCTTTCATCCATGAGAGTGCATAATGTATTTCATATGTCCTTATTAAATAAATATGTGACTAACCGTAACGACATAATTGATTTGACTATGATCCAGGTGGAAAACGAAGTTGATTTCCCGGTGAAACCAGTACACATCTCAGAATAGAAAGTCAAAGTGCTCCAGAACAAATCCATAGGGATGGTAATGGTTCAATGGAACTATGACATTTTTTAATATGCAACATGGGAGCATGAATAAAATATGCAGGAGGAATACCCATAAATTTTTTCCAATTTTGAAGAAAATAGAAACTAAAAATACAAGACTCCATTTTTGGGAAGCCAATACCAGAACCACATATCTGGAATTATTGGTCACATATATTGATATCCATGATAAAAGAATGGTGCAACCTGATGGACTGAAGGCAGTGAAGGGGGTGCATTCCTTGAGTCATCAAGTTGAGAAGAATGAGAGATTATGATTGGGACTATTGGTGGAGGGTAAAGATTGCAGGATCTTTTATTTTCTAAGTATTGTGATGTATATATGTGTGTGTGTGTGTGTGTGTGTGTGTGTGTGTGTGTGTGTGTGTGTGTGTGTATTTCGAAATGGTGTGGTGTATCAATGACGATGAAAATTTTTAGGGGAGGGGGACTATAACATCCCCACTATAATCCCCAGTTTAATTAATGCATAATGTAGATATAAATGTGGCTATGGGAAAGCAATGTAAATGCAAGAATGTATTTCTTTAATTGTAAATAAATATAATACTAGTTGTTGGGATATGGAAAGAGATGGGGGATGACTAACCACAAGAGAGGGGGAATTCCTAGAGATATTCCAAGAGGGGTCCAAGGGGGAAATAATTTACGACTATTAATTCAAACCCATATTTCTAAATTTTATTATCAGTTAGGGAAAATTTTTATTTTTTGGTTGAGTGTATGAGAGCCCAATCATTGAATATATTTCATAGGGTGGGTGTGAGAGTCACATCCCATAGTTAATGGAGAACATGGGGCTGAGGTAAAATCAATAGTTGGGAAGAGTGAACATTCAACTATCTTGGGAAAGGAAAGGAAATTCGTATGGGTGGTAATAGGAAGTTTTAGACATGGATGTTTTACATGAATGGGAAGTGGAAAACAAGAGGTAAATATTGGGAGTTGGAAAAAACAAGGTTGGGTGAATTATGTATCATGTTGCAGCATTTTGGAACATTTATGGAGTTGTAAATTGAATAGTCAGGTTGTCATGCCTAAAGAGTGAACTCCCAAGTGAGTTGCACTGTATGAACGAGTGTTTGTTATTGTTTTTGTTGGTGGTTTTCCTAGAAGTGATTTCCCTTGAGTTCCCAGCTAAGATATTCCTAGATACATGTTCCATCGAGACCTTGATAAATGAATGGTATTTTTGATGGCTAATAGCAGTGAAGGGGTACATTCCTTGGGTTGGGAAGTTCAAGAGGAAGAGAGATTGAGGAAGTTCGGGATATTTGTAGGAGAAAGCCAATGGGTTATATGATATGGAGTTGTGAGGTACAGTGAGAGGAACCCTTATTTTATGTATTCCTATCCCGGTCTCAGGGGTGACTTGCTTTTGAGATCTAGAAGAAAAAGTATATGGTTGGGTGGAACGTCCTTTCCAAGCAACTGGTTGCACAATTGTTTTATAAAATATAAGTGTTTATCTATTTTGATAAGTTATTTATGAGTTCATGGTTGTGTATTTACTCTTTGAATGAGAATTGTTTTATATGATGTTATAGATGTTTTATCAGTTGCATTCATGGTCGTTTAGAGTGATGTAGATTCATTTGATTATGGGTATCATAATTTAGTCGAAAATATGTTCAAATCTTGGCTGGTAAGCTACATGAATTGTTTAGAAAAATAATATTTCATTTTATGTGTTTTTCCACATAGTAATGTTCCCTGGTTAAGCTGGGGAATGCTACACTAAAAATCTCAGTCCAAGGATGTATGTGCCAAAATTTTGGTACCATATCCTAGCTGATTTCTTCAGACCATAAAGTGACTTCTTTAGCTTACAGGAAAGCTCTTTATTTCCCTTCATTGCAAATCCTTATGGCTTATTTATGTAGATTTGTTCTTCCAGATCCCCATGTAGGAATGTTGTCTTCAAATCTATCTATTCTAATTCCAAATCAAAAGAAACAATAATAGATTAAATATATCTAATAGAAGTTAACTTGGTAACAAGAGAATTTTTTTCACCAAAGTTAATTCCCTCTACCCGGGAATAACATTTTTCTACTAATTGAGCTTTGAATTTCTCCACTTTTCCTTCTACATTCAACTTCTTCTTAAATACTCATTTTTTGCAAATGGTATTTCTTCTAGTTGGAAACTCAACTAGATCACATTCCTCATTCTTATCCAAGGAATCCATCTCTTCAACCATGGCCTTCTTCCAGAGTTTACTATCCTCTGAATTCACTGCTTCCCTGACTATTTTTGGATTATCATCAATAATAGATAAAGAAAAATTAGCATGAAAATCAAGTGGAATATACCTTTTTGGTTTCCTTCTTTCCCTCATTGATCTCCTCAATACTAGATTATGAGGTTCTTCTTCTTCTTATTATTCATCTTCTTTCATTGATTCATATTTTGCACCATCTAACCCAAACTCTATTTTCTAATTAGGTTCTTCTTTCCTTGATAGAAATTCCTATTTGGAAACATATTTAGCCTCTCTAAAAACAAAATCCCAACTATAAACAATTTTCTTAGTCTCTGGGTTCCAAATCTTATAACCTTTTATACCATATTTATAGCAATAAAGACACACTTTTCAACTTTATTATCCAGCTTACTCCTATTTTCCTTTGGAACATGTACATAAGAATAAAAACCAAACACTATAAGATGTTCAAGTGAGGATTTCTTACCAGTCCATACCTCGTGAAGTGTTTTTTCCACCAACGCTAATGAGGGTGATTTATTTACTAAGTAACATGTAGTACCCACTGCCTTTACCCGTAATTCTTGTCATAACCTAGCACCACTAACCATGCTCCTTTCTTTTTCGATCAATATCCTTTTCATCCTTTATGAAACCATGTTATTTTGAGGTGTGTATGGAGTAGTCTTCTACCTCGCTATACCACACTTCTTATAGAACTCTTTGAATTCATTCCCACATAATTATCCACTATTATATATACTCAACACCTTTATTTTCTTCTCTGTTTGATTTTCTACCAGAGACTTAAACTCTCTGAATTTATCAAATACCTCATATTTCTTCCTAAGAAAATAAATCCATGTTCTCCTTGAGAAATCATCTATGAATGAAACATAATACATATATTTACCTAGTGATGGAACATGTGCATGTCTAAACACATCATTGTGTATCAACTCCAAGATCCCCTTTTATCTTGTAGCACCAGATGGGAATATTGCTTGATTTTGTTTGCCATATATGAAATGTTCATATAAATCATGTTGAAAAATACTGAGAGGGGGGGTGAATCAGTATTTGAGCTATCAATCGATTTTTAACTTTTCTTTCACTGAAAAATCTTAGTCTACTTTATAGAAATCAGTTGTTGTATATTCTTATGAAAACAGTAGTGCATCCAGAGATCTTATTATGGATTTCTTCATTTATCAGATGTCTTTTAAACAGTAATTCAACAAAATAAACNGGTCTTCCCCTTCCTACTTGATGTTGAAAAATACTGAGAGGGGGGGTGAATCAGTATTTTGAGCTATCAATCGATTTTTAACTTTTCTTTCATTGAAAAATCTTAGTCTACTTTATAGACATCAATTGTTGTATATTCTTATGAAAACAGTAGTGCATCCAGAGATCTTATTATGGATTTATTCATTCATCAGATGTCTCTTAAACAGTAATTCAACAAAATAAACTAACACAGATGAATAGGACACATGAACACCAGGATTTAAGGTGGAAACCCAAATCGGGAGAAAACCACCGCTGTTGTTGTCTCTGTCTTCAATGATTATTATTAAGAAAACATTCTACAACAATGTACTAGTGCAGGCTCATACTAGTACGCATGCTTCTACCTGCAGAAGGCTACAACCTTCTCTCGTTTACCAACCTTTCCTGGAAGGGAGCTTCAACCCCCTGACGATAACCCCAATTTCTACTGGTAGATGGCTACTACTGAAGGGTTTACCCCTCATACTCACTGCTGACCACATTTCATTAATTTTCACACTGTTTTAGGCAGTTTCATCTAGTGGTTATGACAGTAACAAAAATTATCTCAAGAGTAAACACAGATCTACAGACTGTCAGGCAGTTACCAAAGGACACATATTAAACAAGTCAATAAACCTGGAGATGATGCTTTTGATCTCATGGTTGCTGAAACCACAGCTAATATCTCTCTGACAATGTAGATCTGCCGCCCAACTGCCACAAGGAGGTTCCTCTTTCCTCAAACCTTCCATGCTGCCTGCACAAATGACCTCACCCACCAGTAGCTATCCCTACTGTCAGAAAATGGCCTCTGCGTCCTCCAAAAGGACCTCTGCGACCTATCACCATCCTCCTTTACCTCTGCTCAATCACCTGTAGGAAGAGCATCGACCCCTTCTTAAGCCCATTGGTCCAGGACACGTTCAACACTCATTGGGTCCCATATTTATTGCCCGGAGGAAATTGGGCCCCTTTTTGAAATTTGAATTAAACCTATGCATGCCTTTTTGAATCGGGTTTCGGCATTCCATATGCTATCGCCTTCCAGCTACACAATGGTCCATGTGACCTACCTTCGTGTGACCTTGGTCTTATCACTCCATCGGAGTTTCGGCACTTGCGATGACAAAATATTTATGTCCACGGGATTCACGATTTCCCGATTCACGATGCGCTTAAGCCCTCCTGACTGAGCCCAGGTCCATGTGACCATTACCCATGACCACAACCTAACCCCATCGGGGCTACGGGGTTTGTGATGCATCAATGCATTCACCCGCGTGATTCCCGATCGTCCAAATCCCGACGCTCCTTTCATATGCTAATAGCTGGCCTCCACTACGCCTCTGTCCTCCTTCGTTGTTGTGCTAACAACTGTACCCCACTCATCGGGATTTTGCGGATCGCGATTTCGAAATGCACAAAACCTTTGTGCCCGGGATCTCTGATATCCCGATTTCTGATTAGCCGATGAACGACCTCCTGTCGGGCCTTTCGCCGATGGAACCAATCTCCTACCATGCGTCCTCTCAGATGGATGGTCCCGATTGTGTCAGGATTTCAAGACTTTCGATCTCTCATTTCCTTCGACCTCAGGAACTCTGATTTCTCGATGTCCAATATGCCAACGGTGCCTTGATCTTCGACACCTGTCCCTCAGATGGACGGTCCCGATCATCGATGCCTCTACTGACGTCACACGTGGTTTGACACGTGTTAGATCCTTCCACGTGTCACTCTGATTCGTGACTTACATCTGCCTGAAGTGTTGAATTTGCCTGACACCTGTCATTCCCTGGTTGTGCCACGTGTCCCTTGCTGACGTGGTTTTCTGTCGTGAGTTGGATCAACGGTTCAGATGCAATCTTGGCTCAACGGCTGCGATTTCATCGTGAAATCGCATATCGCAATTTCGAGGTTTTCGTTGTCATTATTCACGAGACTCGTGAAACTCTGATTCTCGATTCTCTGATGAAGCCTCCTGTCTACACGTGGATGGTCCTGATCGTCGCTTGATTTAACGGCTGTGATCAAATCGCGAAATCGCATATCGCGATTTCGGAGTTTTCATTGTCGAATGAATTGGACATTTCAAAGTCCCGATCCCCGATTCTCCGATGGCTTATCTCCCTCGCATCTTTTGCATATCTGATGGCTGTCGGGTATCTGCTTCCAATCTGACGGCACGGATCACTTCTTCTACACACCAACTCCTAATGCTTAACATCTATGCAGCTTCTCCCGATCCAACAGCTGCCGGGATTTCCGAGTGAGATCTGACGGATCTCGATCTCTTTCCTGTGCTCCTTGCGCGTATAAGAACGCTATGCCTCCTGAAATTATTCTCCTCGAATCCTTAAAGGGTTCCAACGTCTGCGCGTGATCATTCACCTCTCTAAACTTTGTCTTTTGTTTTTCTATCATCCTGTAAAACATGCCAACAATCCTTTGTACATTCTTCCTGTATACATGTCATCTTCATTGCTGTACTTGCCATCAATGACAAGCATATGCTACCTGTTAAACATGTCCAACAATCTCCCCTTTGTCATTGATGGAAATACTCTTCCTCTTGTCTTTTGCCTCCCCCTTTGACATCAATGGCAAAGAGTGGACAGTACCATGCTCCCCCTAAAACCATGCTGTATCTGCTGAATAAGCTCCCCCTTAGCCAGTGCATTTAAAGATGCTCATTAACACCTTACAACCAATTGAGATGTCTGTACTTAATTATACCTGATCGTCTGCATGGCAGAGACTACTCCTAGTTTTTGTCGGAGATATTCAAACACTTCTCTGGGTAGAGGTTTGGTAAATATATCAGCCACTTGTTCTTTGGAGGGAACATACTCCAATTTCACCTTTTTCTCAAGCACCTGTTCTCGTAAGAAGTGATATTTGATGGGAATGTGCTTGGTCTTGGAATGCATAACAGGATTCTTTGAGATATTGATGGCACTTGTATTATCACACATAATAGAGATAGGAGATGAACATTTGATTTGAAA
>JASDQU010242300.1:118488-132210 GCA_032191745.1 Picea mariana
ATGGAGAACATGGGGCTGAGGTAAAATCAATAGTTGGGAAGAGTGAGAATTCAACTATCTTGGGAAAGGAAAGGAAATTTGTATGGGTGGTAATAGGAAGTTTTAGACATGAATTTTTTACATGAACGGGAAGGGGAAAACAAGAGCGAAATATTGGGAGTTGGAAAAAAACAAGGTTGGGTGAATTATGGATCATGTTGGAGCATTTTGGAACATTTATGGAGTTGTAAATTGAATAGTCAGGTTGTCATGCCTAAAGAGTGAACTCCCGAGTGAGTTGCACTGTATGAACGAGTGTTTGTTATTGTTTTTGCTAGTGGTTTTCCTAGAAGTTATTTCCCTTGAGTTCCCAGCTAAGATATTCCTAGATACCTGTTCCATAGAGACCTTGATAAATGAATGGTATTATCGATGGCTAATAGCAGTGAAGGGGTACATTCCTTGGGTTGGGAAGTTCAAGAGGAAGAGAGATTGAGGAAATTCGGGATAGTTGTAGGAGAAAACCAATGGGTTATATGATATGGAGTTGTGAGGTACAGTGAGAGGACCCCTTATTTTATGTATTCCTATCCCGGTCTCAGGGGTGACTTGCTTTTGAGATCTAGAAGAACAAGTCTATGGTTGGGTGGAACGTCCTTTCCAAGCAACTGGTTGCACAATTGTTTTATAAAAGATAAGTGTTTATCTATTTTGATAAGTTATTTATGAGTTCATGGTTGTGTATTTACTCTTTGAATGAGAATTGTTTTATATGATGTTATAGATGTTTTATCAGTTGCATTCATGGTCATTTAGAGTGATGTAGATTCATTTGATTATGGGTATCATAATTTAGTCGAAAATATGTTCAAATCTTGGCTGGTAAGCTACATGAATTGTTAGAAAAATAATATTTCATTTTATGTGTTTTTCCACATAGTAATGTTCCCTGGTTAAGCTGGGGAATGCTACACTAAAAAATCTCAGTCCAAGGATGTATGTGTCAAACTTTTGGTACCATATCCTAGTTGATTTCTTCAGACCATAAAGTGACTTCTTTAGCTTACAGGAAAGCTCTTTATTTCCCTTCACTGCAAATCCTTATGGCTTATTTATGTATTATTTGTTCTTCCAGATCCCCATGTAGGAATGTTGTTTTCAAATCTATCTATTCTAATTCCAAATCAAAAGAAACAATAATATATTAAATATATCTAATAGAAGTTAACTTGGTAACAAGATAATTTTTTTCACCAAAGTTAATTCCCTCTACCCGGGAATAACATTTTTCTACTAATTGAGCTTTGAATTTCTCCACTTTTCCTTCTACAATCAACTTCTTCTTAAATACCCATTTGTTGCAAATGGTATTTCTTCTAGTTGGAAACTCAACTAGATCACATGCCTCATTCTTATCCAAGGAATCCATCTCTTCAACCATGGCCTTCTTCCAGAGTTTACTATCCTCTAAATTCACTGCTTCCCTGACTATTTTTGGATTATCATCAATAATAGATAAAGAAAAATTAGCATGAAAATAAAGTGGAATATACCTTTTTGGTTTCCTTCTTTCCCTCATTGATCTCCTCAATACTAGATTATGAGGTTCTTCTTCTTATTATTATTCATCTTCTTTCATTGATTCATATTTTGCATCATCTAACCCAAACTCTATTTTCTAATTAGGTTCTTCTTTCCTTGATATAAATTCCTATTTGGAAACATATTTATCCTCTCTAAAAACAAAATCCCAACTATAAACAATTTTCTTAGTCTCTGGGTTCCAAATCTTATAACCTTTTATACCATATTTATAGCAATAAAGACACACTTTTCACCTTTATTATCCATCTTACTCCTATTTTCCTTTGGAACATGTACATAAGAATAAAAACCAAACACTGTAAGATGTTCAAGCGAGGATTTCTTACCAGTCCATACCTCATGAAGTGTTTTTTCCACCAACGCTAATGAGGGTGATTTATTTACTAAGTAACATGTAGTACCCACTGCCTTTACCCATAATTCTTGTCATAACCTAGCACCACTAACCATGCTCCTTTCTTTTTCGATCAATATCCTTTTCATCCTTTATGAAACCCTGTTATTTTGAGGTGTGTATGGAGTAGTCTTGTACCTCGCTATACCACACTTCTTATAGAGCTCTTTGAATTCATTCCCACATAATTATCCACTATTATATATCCTCAACACCTTTATTTTATTCTCTGTTTGATTTTCTATCGGAGACTTAAACTCTCTGAATTTATCAAATACCTCATATTTCTTCCTAAGAAAATAAATCCATGTACTCCTTGAGAAATCATCTATGAATGAAACATAATACATATATTTACCTAGTGATGGAACATGTGCATGTCTAAACACATCATTGTGTATCAACTCCAAGATCCCCTTTTATCTTGTAGCACCAGATGGGAATATTGATTGATTTTGTTTGCCATATATGAAATGTTCATATAAATCAAAATCTAGGGTGCAATTAGAATACCTCAACCATACCTTTACTGTGTAGTGCTCAAAGGACTGTTTCTCCAATATTCCCCAGTGTTTGATGCCAAAACATGGTCGTGTTTCCAAGGATAGTATGGATCTTATCTTCTATATTTATCTACTCAGAGACAATAGAACTATTAAACCCATCACTATAATTTCTTCGCAATAAATTTTACATATTTCCACACTGAACTCCCCTCATCAACACCATTGCTCCTAATACCATCTTGCAAGTGATCTTTCCCAATAAATTATCCACACCTGTATCATTTAAATTACTTACAAATATTAGAATCTTGGCTAGATATGGAATGTGAAAAACTCCAAGGAGAGTTCTGATCCTTCCATATTTCAAAAAAAACTTAACCCTTCCATGTCCCATGATTTTGGTTGTCAAATCATCTCCTAGGAAGGCATCACCACCATCGTACTTTTCATATTCACTGAACCACTCCCTATGAGGAGTCATATGAAATGATACACATGATTTTATCAACCATAAATCATGATATACATGTGTACCTGTATATTCCAAGTTAATATCACCCGATTCTTATGTGGAGATTTTTGCCTGTGTGGAAGAGGAATCATCAAATCCATTTTATTTATCAACTTTCTTAGACCTACAATATTTATTATTATGCCCAACTTTACCACATTTGCAACATTTCCTCAAATATTTCCCCGGGGATTTAGATATACCTTTATATTTGTATATCCCCCCCAAAGACTTATTTGTATTCCTACCTTGGGGATGTCATACTACAAATAAATAATATGTGCTATGACTATCTGTGCTTTTTCACCTCATCTCTTCTGATAACAAGGATGCAACTACATACTTATACTTCAATGCATATTGTGTGGTACTACCAATTGCTACAACTAGATTATCCCAGGATTTTGCAAAGAACATAACAAAGTAATACACTTATCTTCTACTACCGGTGTAATATTAATGGAGACAAGTTGAATTACCAGAGTACATTGGAAAAAGGATTGTCATTAATTTCAACGTTAAAGGAAGTCTAGAAGCCTATAGAAGTATTGGGTATAATTGAATAAGTCTCCAAAGTGACCCCCTTATGGAATAGCTTTAAGCATGGCCCTCACAGGAAGACACTTTGAAGAAGTATACAAGAAACCCAGAGTTGTGGTCATGAGGCCCAAATCTGACTAAGGAAAATGAGGTTGAAAACGTTCCATGTCCTAACACACTTTTATCAAGTTGAATGAATCCTTGTTCCTATTGGGAGTTTTTTTGGGCTAGCTTAGACATCCCATTATGAACTCTAGCCACTTCTTACCCGGTAGCACCCAATATTACCTAGTTATCCCCTTGTCTTCTTCCTCTCCTAGTGTTCCATTCTCTCCTACATCCTCTTCCTCTTTTCCTGGTCCTTCAAATGCTTGGGGAAAGTATTGCCTCTCCTCCTTAGCTCTTCTTCCTTACACCCCTTTTTCTCCTTTTATTTGGTCATAATATCGATGGGTCCCTTCTAGGTCATTATCTCAAGAAAGACCCTACTTAAGATAACCTCTATGTAGTCAAGATCAACTATCACTTCTTTGGTCACTTTTCCAAGATGTCCCCCTTAATGGCCACATTCCATAGCTTGCAACTATGGAGCCCCTTCCAATGGTGACATCATATCTTTCTTTGATCCTATCTCCTCCACTGGTATACCATTGGTATTTTTCACCTCTATGCTTGCATTGAACTTAGGTTGACGCATGTTGCCTCCTACGCTTGCATAAAATACCCCATTACAATGTAATATTGTAATGACATATTACAATGTAATATGGTAATACCATATTACATTGTAATATGGTATACCATATTAGAATGTAATATGGTATACCATATCTCATACAATGTAATATGGTAATACCATATTTCATGTAGTTGTTTTTTTTTAAACTAAAAGGAAGCGTCACAATATCGACAATAGTTCGTCGCAAGCCAATTTTTTTTTTTTCGAACAAGCGTGGAAATAGCGATGAAATTTCTCTGCACTTTGCAATGGTTTTGCATTGCACATATAGCATATGTGTCATAAGTTTTTTCTCTGCCATCAATTTTCGTCGCTATTGCCACGCTTTTGCATCGCAACTTTCCACAGTTTTTTTACATTAGCATGGTTTTTCGTCTGTATTGCGACGATTTATAAGGTAAACCTTTCTTTATGGTGATGAAACGTGGAGGGATAATTTTGTCATTGTTTTCACGAACACCTGATTCGTGGATACAGCGACGAAAAAATAGTGACGAACAATAGTCTTTTCTTTCGTGGAAATTGCGACGGATAAGTGTGGCAATAGCAACAAAAAACCATGGGAAATTTGGACATATGTAATATTGTGCATATATCTAATAATAATAGTGAAATATATATTATACCTATGCATAGAGAGAATATTTGGACTAACAAATGGATGCAGGATCCTAGAAAGGATTTTTTGCAGGTTAGCTACCATGATCCTAGTGCACAGTACAGGAAAGGATGGGGATCATTTAAGAGAAAGAGAGGATTAACCCTTTGTTACAGTTGCAAAAAACATGACATCTTGCTAAGGAATGCCCTGGAATAAGACCTAGTTGCCTTTGTTGCAAATCTATGGACCATGAAGTTTTGGATTTCTCTAGAATGCTTGCTAAGGTTGAAAGGATGAATATAGAACAAGTAAACCCTAAGAAAGTTCAAGCAACTGAGATTATGGCAGAACCCCAGAAAGAATCAGAAAAAGTATTGCTACAGATGAAAGAAACCCTGAATGACCACCGTCATATCAGCTTATTAGAGATTTTCAAAGAAAAAGAATGCATTGAAGTAAGAATAGGAGACTTTGACATTGATTGTGCTCTAGATGAGGAAACACAGGTGGATATTATGACAAAAAGAACTTGAGAAATTCTAGGAAAGCCTATTATGATTCCTTCAATGGGAGGAATAGGATTATTCAGAGGAAATATGATAAACCTATGTGGAATACTTACCTAGATATCTATGAGTGCCAATGGAACTTAGACAAAGGAAGAATTTTAAGTTGTTAAATTTATTGAGAACAATGCTCCATTTGCTATGTTACTAGGAAAACCTTGGATTGAAGGAGATCAAGCCAGAAGAAAATAAGAGGAAGTCTTAGAACAAAATAAGAAAGAGTTAAAAGATTTCATGACTAGGAGGATCACACACTTGATTGAAGAACAACAGAACCAAGCAAAGATATTTAAGACCAGAGACTTGGATGTCAAAGTAGGAAGAACACTAGAAGATTCGTAGAAGACTAAAGTACCTATTCCATATACAAATGAATTATTACCCCTAATTTCTAGGAAAGAATCTCACCAGGGTGAAGTTACTCTTCCAAAAGAAGGTAAGAATCAGAATGGAAAAATGAATTCCAAGATGAAGCTCACTGAAAAGAAGGATAGAAAACTAAGTAAGAAGAGATATCAGATTGAAAAGTTATAAAAGGTTCTAGAAGGAACCTCGTAGAAGGAAAATTTGCAAAATTGGAACTTCGTCAGGATATCAGAATTGCATCACATGGCACTTCGCCATGGAAGAGAAATGTAGCCATTGGGGATAGTATAACCGTTATACTGATGACTCGAATGGGTAGAAAGGCATTTATGATCAGAAAGTTCACCACCAGACCATTGGTACTTTGCCATAACGGAAAAAACTGAGTTAATGAAGGCTTCTCACCCATTGCAAGAGATTTGTTGCCAAGTTATCTATTTATCCCATCACACCACCAACGAGAACACTTTTGTTAACCATGAATCTGATTCTGTAGACCAGTTGATTTCACACAATGATCATCTCACTATTTTCATCCATCCTGTTGCATTGACTAGTTACTCTTCAAACCCGAGATATTCAACCACTAACGTGCATGTCAGACGAGCTTAGCGCTGTAGAGAAAATTGTCGAAGAAGTTCTCATTGACCTAATGACTAAAATAGTAATGTCTGAAAGAGAAATGTCTACAAGTATTCAAGCATCATAGACAAGAGGAGTGCAAGCCTCTCTGTCGACTACTCACAGAGCCAGATCATCCCAACCCCCAGTGGAAAAGAGAACCAAACACAAAGATGACCTAGAAAATGCGAAGCTGATCCCGTCCATATTGGCCAATTACATCCCACCTCTGGTCGACGCAGTGAGTCGAGATAGTGTGCCTATATATTTCAATTACTCCATGATTACTGCGTACCTCCTGAAGGGGATACGTGCATTTCACACACAGCAGGACAAGATCACAGCATTGAAGTTCAGTGACTTCAACCTCGGAGATCACAAGAACTACAGTATGCTCGCCCCATATAAATACTTTACCAGGATGGAGGGGAAGAACTCAAAGATAATCCCCCAACCATGGATGATGAACCTCATGCAGTCCACCCTGTTAAATGTAATGAAAATCCCACACTTCGGAAGGCACCAGGAAGTGAACGCCTGTGTTAAGATATTACTTTCATGTTACCATGGTGGTTACTTATGGCTAGACCGTCGTATTACAGTCGATCCAATGTTGATCCATAGGATCATGGGATTAAGTATGCAAGGACCCGACCAGTAGGAGTTCTATCCAAGAAAATCCACAGATCACTCGCTAGAATAGAAGATCAAATATACATACGACGATGTTGAAAAGGGAACGCGAGGCTACAAGGTAGCCTCCATCCAGAATGGCGCAGTGCACCTATCTTGCCAACTAATATCTAGAAAGTTAGTAAGGAAGAATAGACCTATGCAGGTCATAGGCTTTGTTGTTGACCTCGCAGGGAAGTGCATGGAAGGCCTACAGATGAACTGAGCGAAGTACCTAGTTAATCAGTTGGAACTAGACTGCCACGAAACACAGGATCAGGGCTATGAGTTTCACTTTAGCTAGCTCTTTATCCTCATTGCCTTTGTTTCTTGGGAGATGCTGGAAGGTGTGACCTTCTTGGATATCGAACCATTCAAGCCGCATGCTACGAATTTCACCACACTCTAGTACTCGAATGATATGAAAAAACAGTGGCAGTCGAACATTATTTTTCACACCTATTACCTTCAGCTGAAGAGAGCCATCGAAGTTGAACCATGCATGACCTCGAAAACCCTACAGAGGTTCCAACCCTGATGAATTTCTATGCAGATTGACACTTCATCTACATAATAGCACGAGCTGATGAATATAAGGAGCAACTTTAGTGGTACTATAAACTCACGGAAGAAGACCTAGAGGAGATCACTAAGGACTGGTCCACAAACCTCCTTATTCTGGAAAACCCTACAAAGATGTTTGACCCTAACAACCCATAAAATGCGCATGATACACCCAAGCCTAGTAGAACGAAGAATACAGAAGAGGTCCAAGATTTAAGTAGTTCCTCAGGAAATACTTATTTAGTATCACCTAACCAAGGGGGTGATGAAACAATAGAAGAACTAAATGGAAAAGGAGTTGAACAAAAGCCAGGAAAGTAACACCATCTAGAGATGAGGTTGACCCCTTGAAGAAGAGGAAGGTTTCCCCCCAGAAACCTTCTTCCCGAAATAAATCGAAGGCCACCGTGACCAAGATGAAGAATGTGCTTACTGCCGATGATTTTGACTTCATCATCGCAACTCTAAATGACTCTTCACTTGAAATCATGGAGAATCAAGAAGCTAAGAAGGAGGAAATGTACGATAGAATTGAGATCAAACTTTGAGGGGTACAACATGCCCTTCAGTCCAGCCGCGTAGTGTCCACTGCACCCCTACCATCAAGAGAACCAGAGTTGGGAGATGAGTCAACCCAACTCCATCGACTATCTGATGTGGTCGAAGCTTGCCTTTATCGCGCACAAGAAGAAACAAAACAAGACACCCAAGCCTTGAAGCAAGTGCAAGGCATACTCATAGAACAACACAAAGTTTCATAACAGGGGAAGGTTTCTCTCTAGGAAAAATTTTAAGAAGAGAAAGTACAGATGCAACAATAAAAAGAACAGTTGCTCGTAGAGAAACTCGAAGTGAAAGGAGCAGTCAACAAAGCCCTTCGCTCTGTGACAGGATTAGAGCCACAAGTAGAAGACTAAGTCATGCATCAAGTAGAGCATCTTGCAGAAGCTATCCAATAGCTACAACAACGAGTCACAAACTTAGAGCTCTGCACAGTGCCCAACACCCTGGAGGATGTGAGGGACCAAAGAAAAGAAACTACTTGAAGTGAAGTTGAGAGAATAAAGGCCCTTGCCATGGAATGTAATAAATTCACTGATCGCAATGCCCAGACATATGAGAAACTCATTGAGAATCTAGAACTAAAGGCACTAGAGTCACAACTCCATGAGGTGAAGTATCAAGCATAAATGATATATGCATAGTTGAAGCTCCTGTCAGCTATGGAAAGAATGAAGCGATCCTAGGAGCAGCGCACTGCCCAACAGTAGGACCACACTATCCAGAGAAAAGTTATGGAAGTAACTCAGAGACTCCAACCTATACAGGATAAGTCTTACCAACTGTTCACATAGATCGAAGGTCGAGGAGTGGAACTGGAGCAAGTTGTCACTATATTTGAAAATTGCCTAGAGGGACCTGTCAACAAAGCAGTCATACAAGAGTTCATTGAAAAAGAGGTCATGGCACAACAACAAGTCGAATCATATTGAGCCAAGCTTGAGGATTTTGAGGCAGAACTAGTTCGATCAGAGTGAATCGGGATGAGTCACAGGTGAGTGTCGGAGGCCTATTGTCCCTTGACCAAGTTTGAGGTTCCTTAGTCATGTTTGACCTATTTTTGGGACTTCAACAGGCTATCGAAGGTGGAGCACAAGATGAAGTGGAGATCGTGGGATCTTGGCCCCTTTTAGGGCCCTTTTTGGGATTCAGGATATGTAATAGGTATGGGAATGTTGGCCCATGGGTTTACCCATTCCTAGGCCTATTTTATATGTATAAATAGATGCTAAGGTGATGTAGTGAGTACGAATGGCTAAGTGCTAGAGTTGGATCTGTGTGATCAAGAGTTGTAAGTGCTTCGTGCATACTATGTGAGACTTGCAAGGCTAGTGCAAGTAACTATAAGAGACTGTGTGAAGGCTTGGTGCTATACATTCACGAGATCTTATTTGGAGGAATCCATCAGGAGCTACATGAGTGGTTGTCTAGGTTAGGTGACACACAGTTTGAGATCAGATCTATACCTCCTGTGGTTTGGACACCGATGCTAATCCAGAAGGTCAAGAGAATTGACAACATTGTATCCAGAGTAGTAGATCATTGATTTGATAGTACCATTGGAGGATATATCACCAAGTTTGTTGTTAACAAAACATAATTGTATAGCCAAGCCAAGAGATACTTTTTCAAAGGACCCAAAGGAAAATTTTTTCACTTTCTGAAGCTAAGAATCAAGATGCTCTTGCATGAAAATCACATCTTGAAGATACAGTAGATTGGTCGAACCAGAAAAGGCTAATGTTCAAGAACTCAGACAGCGACAGCGACACAGAAGCAGGACATATGCGATGTGGAAAAGTATTCCGAGGGGTTCACCTTGAGAACTTGTTTAAGAAAAACTATGGAGAAGAGGGTTTCTACAATAGAGAAGAGGTAGATCTAACCGAATAAGAGAATCCAGAGCCCACCAGAACAGAAGAAGGGGAAGTTGAAGAACTGTGCCAAAGCGAGCCAGAAAACTCAGGAACTGCATAGACTACTAAAGTAAGTAACATTAATTCTCCTGTTGTCCCAACAATACTTAGCAGTTAGAGTAGTCAAAACCACCAGAATCTTCAGAGTACTATTACTAGTAGCTCAACATCTACTCAGACAAGAAGCCTAGTTAGCTCTATGGTAGATGAAATGAGACTCCCTATATTTAGAGGAGATGGATCTAAAGATCCAGATCAACATTGGTTCCTGTGTGAAGCCATATGGAACATTAAAAGTATCACTGATGAAGCCATCAAGAGAACCTAGTTCAACACTATGCTAAGGGACCACGCATTGAGCTGGTACATGAAACTTGTCCAAGGACTGGCGCAGCCTAAGCCCCTAAATGAGATCAAGAATGTGTTGATTGCAGAGTTTAAGAAACCTAAGTCAGAGTCACAATGTATTACAAAACTAAAAGAGATTAAACAAAGGGTAGCAGAACCTGTTTGGAAGTTCGACCAGAGATTCAAGACCCTAGTAGGCCGATTAACTTTTCAAATCCCCGATGAACAAAACAAAGAATGGTTCATCGTTGCGATATTACCACACATAAGATTCCCTCTAATGCGGCAAAATATTTCATCATAGGCAAAATCTTTGGAGATCTCCATGAGGCTTGAATCAGCACCAATGGGAGAATCTAGCTCAGGCATTAGCCAGATCATGAGCCAGCTAGCTAGTTTGTCTTTACAGGTCGAGGATATGAAGAAAGATAAGGGAAAATATAAAAGGGAAGATATCTAGTGTGTAAGATGTGGATCTAAAGGCCATGATAAGGAACACTGTCCCTTATTTCAAGAGTACTTAGCCTCAGGGGCACGTAGCCCCTTGAAGCAAGTTAACCTACCCTGGTGTGACGTATGCAGAAATAGGCACCGCCCAGGTGAGTGCTACTACATGCATAAGTATGTTCAGACACCCACAAACTTGTATTGTACATTCTATAAATCAATGGGGCACGATGATCGATATTGTAGAGCTTATGATCTCATGCATGAAAGGTCGAGAGACATATACAAGATTCAAGGTGAAGTAAAACAAGAAGGAAACACTTCGCAGTACAACTCTCTAGGGAGAGGAAACTTCAATCCTCGCGTTGGATACAAAGGATGAGGATGAGGACAAATAATCTGTTACAACTGCGTGCATCCAGGACATTTAGCAAAGGATTGTCAGAATCCTTGCAAAACCTATAGTTACTGTAACTCTTTCGAGCATGTCATAGAGGAATGCCCTGTGCTACTAGCTAAACTTCAGGAAAGATGAGGACCTCAGAAGAACCCACAAGTACAATTGATATATGTTTAACCTTGTGAAGTAGACCCTAGAGTCATTGTTATCACTCGAGGAGGCACTGCTATAGGAGAAGATAGAGAAGCCTAAGGAAAGACTGAAAATGACCATGGATTCAAGAAAGCTACAGAAAATACCCCAACGTTCGATGCTAAGAAAGAAAGACAGTTATTCGAGGAGGCAAGAAAAGAGTTCAAAATAGGTCAAGGATCTTCATCAAAGAGACAACCAGAAATCAAATAATATGGCATGCCTCAGGCGTTTGATCCATCTGCATCGCCAACAGAAGGGAAAGAGGTAAGCAAACTCATGGAATTTTTGTGCACTTGTGTTAAGTTGATTCAAGATAAAGGCACTGTACAAGAATTACAAGATTTAATCAAGGAGTGTGAGCTAGGAAAGATAGACCCTTATGGAATAGGGAAGTGCACCAAATTGGAAAAAGGAGAAGGACAAATAAAGAATTACACTTGAATTCTCAGATAGGAGAGTATGAGATAGACTATGTGGTCCTCAACTTAGGGTCATAGGTCAATGTCATGATGAAGCAGACTTGAGCACTGATGGGAAAACCCAAGCTAATATATTCCCCTATCAGGCTTCACATGGCTAATCAACAAGCTGTTAGCCCATTTGGATGATTAGAGCATGTCCCAGTGGACATCGATGGAGTAAGAACCTTTGCAGATTTTGAGGTAATTGAAATTGTTGATGATAGTTTCCCTTACCCTGCATTATTAGGAATTGATTGGGCCTTCGAAAATTCTACTATTGTTGATATAAAGAAAAGATGCATGACATTTGAGAAATTTGGCCTTAGGGTCATGGCACCTTTAGATCCAGATGAGGGTCCATGATATACAAAGCCTATCAAAGAAGAATACCACGCATTTGAACCAGAAAACATATACAAATTAACAGCCAAACAGGAGGATTATATCAACCCTACAGTTGACGGGAATCTGAGCTAGCGAAGTGACAACACATGCTCATGTGACTCAGAAGAAGCGCTGGAGAACTGGTAGAACTATATGTATGAAGTATCTACAAGAAGATGTGCTAGGATAACTAGAGAAGTTCACTGGATTGGCACAACAGTGAGTAATCTACCCATATTTCATGGGCTGAACCCTTTAGAGAACTTCTTATCAGAATTTGAGACAATTGTACCAACAAAATAGAGGTTGTTGGCAATGGATGAGGCCATCAAATCCACACTAGAAATATGGTGGGGAACGCACATGGGAAACATCACAGACTGGACACAATGTCAAACTTTGATGACAACATGGTTTTCAGCACAAGTAGGAAGCTGTGAAGTAAGATAAACCGGTCGAAGCTACCCAAAGGACCATGTACATAGCTGCGAAGAGGCCTGGACTGATGTTCCTAGAGAACAATGGGTACACAGATTCATCAATATGCTGGATACCACCCCAATTAACTGGTACCTTCAAGCGGAGTTGCACCTCGTCACTTCAGAATGGGAAGGTATGATCTAGAATTTTATAACCACCTTTTGGTTTGAAAGTGAATGTCCTTCAGTAGATCGAGCACTACAAATGGTGAGACAGAAAGTATTCAAGGAGGCATATAGCCTCCCTTTGGAGCAAGAATAGGATGAATGGACTGCGCCCCTCCAGAAACTGCAGATCTGCTACAACATTAATGTCGACGAAGACGATGATCCAAGGAAGGTGAATATCGCAAAAACAGAAGGGCAGAGAGATGTGGAAAGACCAGGAGTTAAATTTTCATTCATTGGACAGTCGATAAAGATAAAGAAAGTCAATATTGGGATAGAGGAGACACCAAATCTTGCCAATGTCGGAGATTACTAGGACGCTGCTACCATTGAAAAAATCACAGAATTATTACACGAGTATCATGACTTGTTCCTGAACAATTT
Source organism: Picea mariana (assembly GCA_032191745.1). Classification (NCBI taxonomy): domain Eukaryota; kingdom Viridiplantae; phylum Streptophyta; class Pinopsida; order Pinales; family Pinaceae; genus Picea; species Picea mariana. The sequence continues at coordinate 131,896 of JASDQU010242300.1, forward strand.
CAATGATATGAATGGTATCAAAGGACCTATGGGAGAGATGAGAATACCTTTGAAACCAGATGCAAAGACAGTCAAGAAAAGACCCTACAGACTGAACCTGAAATATAAGGAAAAAGTGAAGATTGAGCTCAATAGAATGATGGAAGCAGGGATTATTGAACCTGTCGAGGAGTCGGAGTGGATTAGCCCCATGGTAGTGCAAGATAAGAAGACAGGTGAGATCAGGATTTACGTAGCTCTCAGGAAGCTTAATGATGCTTGTCTACATGATCCTTTCCCTACACCATTCACAGACGAAGTGTTGGATAACATGGG
>JASDQU010242300.1:137641-151245 GCA_032191745.1 Picea mariana
CAATAATGAGTCATCTATACATTTTTCCAACAATGCATCATATACCAATGGAACCACATCGATCCATCTTCATCATGTATCAATGACAACTCATTGATCCATCTTCATATATGTATTCTCATCAAGGACAATACATATTATATTACATAAATCATCAATCAATCAATCCTTTGACATCAATCAATCACTTGACATCAATCAATGACATCAATCAATCAAATCATTGGCATCAATGACAACATGATCCAACACATTGTTGCCCTGGATTGTTGACTATATAATCCTCTGGACCCTTGGATGCAAATAAAACAAGAAGTGGGAGAATGTTGGGTATGTGTTATATTATTTGCATGTGTGTGTGTGGGCGTGTCAGATATGACAATTTGACAATCCCTCTAGTAGTGTTCTTTGTGTCGTGTGCACCGGACGCTTTCCTAGGGGGGTCCCAAGGGGGGGTAGGTATGCCCCCCCTGGTTACGTGCAACGTTTGGCAATGGGCGGTAGCCCGAGGCAGTGCCCCAAATTTTTTTTTTTTGGGCAGTTTTTGCTATTTTTAGCGATTTTGTAAATTAATCTTGGATTAAGGGATTAGGGTTTTGGTATCTACGGAATACCTAAAAACATTGTATATATATATATATATTGTATGGTGAATGGTGAAATTCGATATATTGAATATAAGAAAGGTTTTCCCAGTTGAAGGTTTCCAGTATAAAATCTCTGTGTACTTTGTGTATGAGCCATTGATTAAATTTTGTTTTGCTTAACAATCTATATGCATTTCTTTACTTCATAGGTTTAAAACTTACAATTTGAACCTAGGTGGGTAGGATAACAACTCTTCTCTACCACGTGAGCTAGACCTAATTGACTGAAATTAATTAGAGTTGTGAATTCATGAGTTGTATTTTAATCAATATAAATCAACCATTTTTTCTCAACAAAGTAATGCCCAGAGAAAGATATCATTGCCAAATATAAATAGTATTTAGGTGTTTTGATTACATAAATATCTAATCTCTAATATTTTCATTGTTTTTGTTTATAACTTGAATGACTAGGTAACTAATATATATAAATATTTGCAACAAACTTAGTCGAATATGATATTACAAAAAACATAGTTAAGTATGATTATGATTAATAATTTATTATAAATTATAATATTATTAATAAATTATTATTATTATTATTGTTAATTGTAATAGTTAGTAGTAACTATAAATTTTTAAAAATTAATTAGAATAATTAGTATCAATTATTTTATAATCATTAATAATAAAAAAATAGTATTAATTAACTATAATATTTTTTATTAATTACAAACAATAATAATTATTAATAATGTTTTTTTAAAGATCTTATAAAATAAGCTAGACATGTGAAAGCATATTGAATAACACCAATAATTAAGACACACTGCAAAGGTATATAACATTTATCATTTATGTTATTTGAATAACATCAAAGTAAAACAAACTTGATCTAAAAAATCATAAGGTAGTTGCCAAGGAAACATCGATGGATCCCAATAAGTTGTTGGACTATCTCCATAGAAACACTGATAATTCTATGGAGATTATCCCACAAAAGGAGGATGGAGACAATTAGTATAATTTAATATTGTGAACAAACTATCCCCAACATGAGCCTCCATAACTATCCTCGACATGATTTCTACTTTCAAATATAAAAAATGAAAACAAAAGAAAAGCTTTCTTGCCTTGGCTTCCAAATCCATGGCTCCCCTTTCTGTCAACCAAAAACAAGAAAAAAGTTTGTATGGCTCTTTCTAATCCTTATTAACCCTGATTGTATTGAGAAATAAATGAGGCTCAAACAAAACTATAACAGAGAACACATAAGTGTAGTGAAATCCAAATTTTATTAATGAATAAAATAGCATAATACAGTTAATACAAATTGGCTAGAATAGTTGTAGCTTATCTATGAAGAGAAAGAGATGTTGGTACAATTATTTGCAAAAAAAAATTATAAGAGGCCAAAAGTGTGCTCTTGATGTATACATCATGAAGGAATAATAATATATATCCTTTTCCAAATGGAAGGGCCTATATATATAGTAATAATGGATTCTGTTTCCCTCAAGAGTCGTATCATTTCACTTATTTTAATATTATTATATGTTTTATTTTATTTTCCCCATTTTACAAATACCATGGGTTAAAAAACCATGGTCTCATAAATCACCAATGGTAAAAACTAATTAATGAACATGAAAAAATGTTTTTACCATTTTATTATTATTATTATTATTTAATTTCTCTCCATCTTTCAAATACCATGGGTGTATACCATGGTTTATCAAAACCACGGGCTTGAAAACATTAATTCAATGGAAGAGGTTAATAGCCATCAATATCAACCTGGATCAATCCTCCCCCCTTTGGAAGAAATGCTCCACATTGTATCAAGTTCCCTTAGTAAATGGGGAAACTATTGTTGAATCTGAACCTTAGTGAGCCACTTGCCTTGTTGAAGTACTTGTTCTAATTTAACAAACCGTTAGAGTTGTATGTTATGATGGCATGCATATTTCATTTGGGTCTCCATGATCTAATATATTGTATCTTTCTCAATGTAGTAAGGACTAAGTTTGATAGGGTCCAAATTATCAACAACCTCTGAGGTGTCCAACATAGGCATGTAATTTGGTCGAAGCAGCTCCACATTAAATACTATGTGCAAGATAAGGAAATGAGGAATACTCAATTCATATGCATTTTTATCCACAACCTTTGTGATGGTGTAATTAACATATTAGAGTGGTATTGTCTTCCTATGGGGGCCCATGAGGAAATCTTCTGCAAGTGAAACAACAACTTATCACCAACCTAAAACTTGTGTGGAATCCAATATCAGTCATGTTGCTACTTGTACTTATAATTATCCTTTTCAAGGATGTCAAGCCCGTTGTTGGAGGTGTTGGACCCATTCAAAAAATATGGTTGAACGATCTTCCATGATCGGAGTGTGGAAAGACTCCATCAGTGAAGATGAAACAATAAGAGCTACATTAGTGGGGGATAATGGATATAATCCCATGCACACTTGAAAGGGCCACTAGCCAATAGAGATACGAAGGGATTTTTTATAACTATGATGAATGTATGGAACCTTCTTATACATGACCAACACAGTTGGGATACCACAAGGTTAGGAGCTCGGTCAAATGTGGCCCTTTTGGATGAGTTCATGAATTTCACATTTTATTTCCTCATTCTCTGGAATGTAGTGTCTATGGATTGGACCATTGGCTAAGGGAATATTGGGTACCAATTAAATGGAAGGTTTGACATGGGAGTGCATAGGAAACCCCATAGGTGAAGAAAAAATATTTTTGTGCTCCTCTACCACCTTATCGACCTGCTTTTGTTGTTTAGAAAGGTCTTGGACCGAGGTTGTGGAGGTTGCAGTGACCTTTTTTTCACCTTATAACTCGGTCATAAAGAGGAAAAAAATTATGGTTTGAGAGACTACTTTGTAGCACTATTTTTTTGAGATCAATGAAATGGAAGTAGTAAGAAATGTCTTTTGTACCATGTAGAGCTAACTCCCCAAAGTAATAACTACACTATGGTGCTGAGACTCATAAAAAACATGATGTTTCCACATATATGGTTGTCCTAAAAGAACATCAATGAATTTAACTGGGGAAACATCACATAATATCCAATATTTGAAGGGATTGATGTCATAAGATAGCCTACATTGTTGGCTTACATGGATGTCTCATCTTTGGCTCAACCATCTGATGGTGTATGGTTGGTGGTGTGGAATTTTCTAAAAATTCACTCTTTTGATGATCTCGACTCATATCAGGTTCTTTTGATTCCCATTATCAACAATGAAATATAGTGGGGTCACATTCACCCACATTTTTGAATGCAAGAGTGACTTCCTCTCATCCTTAGGATCCTCTGGCTCTTCTAGCTATATTTTTGTTGTCATGATGGTAGTAGTGGGTTCTACATCGATGATATATTTTCCTTTATTGTGCTTGGAATTAGAATCAGAGTCAGGGTTTAATTCATTTTCTTTTATATTGACCAACCATTATTGTTTCGAGCAACATTCATCAGTGTTGTGAATAGGGGATGTTTTGGACCTCACACCACTTTGTAGTGTCCTTCTTTTACTTCCCATCACCCTTATTTACTTGTGTCTTGGACTATTTTTCTTGATATTGGATCTCCTTGCTCTTTCCTTTGTTTTGCGAGTTAGGACCATCTTTACCATGATTTTGTTGTGGTGTATTTTTAGACATGAGTTGTCACGTATTCCTCTACCTGAATTTATGCTCGGTTTTGATAGCATAATGAGGAGAGGCTCCCAATGAGGATATGTCCAAGAAATCCATCTCTTTTTGGATGTACCTGTGTAGGAAACTATGGTAATTCAGAACCAAGTGTCTCTCAAATATTTAATACCTCATTTTGAGCGCAGTGTATGGAATATGTCGGTATAATCTAGCACTGTTTGGTCTCTCTCCTGATGCAAAGTTGTCCATGTCATATACTATTCATCATATCTTCCAAAATTATAGAAATCCCCCTTGAGGGTATCCACAAAGGATAACCAGGTGGGTTATTTCCCGAATAATGTATATTCATCCATGGTGTGTCTCTCCTAGTAACCTTCCCACCACTATTTGACATAGGTAAGGTATTTAAGGACTGTGAAGGTGATCGTTACACTGTCATAATTTTTTTTGGATAGAGTAATGATGCAGGAGAATCACCAACATCAAGCGAGCCAGCACGGAAGCGAAGGACAGCTGGACAAGCCAACACAAATTTTTGAATTTCCTTGAAGTTGATGCGCTAAACTTAAATGTGATAATTTAACGAAGCACACTTGTATAATGTAAACAGACCTTGAGCAGATTGCTCTCATCCTTAGTATATAGAAGGCATTTAAAGTAGTTAATGCAGGTAGATAGAATTTAATTCTAGATTAGATAGTTCTATAGCGCAAGGGGGAAATGGGATATAGACACCCTCATTTGTGTATTGTAAGTTAGTTAGATGAGCATTGCTGAGAGAAGAGCATAGAAGAAACAGAGAGCTGTGTAAGAACACCCATGTACTGATATTTGAATTAATAGAAGAGTTTGATTCAAATTCATGGTTTCATGTTTATTCTCTGTGTATTGATGTTGAATGATATGCTCATGAATATTTGCTTCCAGTTATACATTTTATTTTATATGCTGTGTATGTGATTTCATGGTTTGAGTTTGAAGTCTGAGAGGAAGTAGGAATGAGTTTCAATTGTTTCTTTATCTGAACAAGAGTTTCTGCAAGGAGTGCAGTCAAAGTGTCTGCAAGGAGTGCATTGACGAAGGTTCAGATAGGGATAAATTTTGTTCTCATTCACATAGAAGTGCAGACAGGCACAGGATTTGTGCAAGGAGTGCGCAGGCTGAGTGAACTCTCAGGGTTGTGAACTTGAGTAAAGCATTGGAAGACTGCTGCTGTAGGTGTGCGTAGAGTCAAATATTTTCAACATTTGGAAGTGGTTGGAAATCTGCCGCAAGGAGTGCGTGCACGTATTTTCTAAAGGACACAGAGTCATGGAAAAGCTCAGGAAGGATAAGACCTTCGAATTTGTTGAAGGACAGCACAAGGGAAGTTGCGACTGGAAGAATCAGGAAAGCGTCATAAGTTTGCGTGCAGTAGGACGAGCTCTGTGGAGGAACACTTGGTTATTCGTAGGAATTGCCAAGCAAAGATGGACGGTCGGTATTCTCCAAGGAGAATTCACAACATCCCATGAGTCGTCAGATCTCACAGAGGAGCAGGCAAGATACAGCAAAGGCATCGAAAGGTTAAAAGCTCAGGAGGGGCAAGACCGTAGATCCGAGTCACAAGGACCATCGGATTTACACGTGGAATCATGCATCGGGGTTTCATGGGTTGAAGTCCTGTGAACATAGCAGCAGGAATCACGATATCATGATACATGATATCCCGATAGCCAAAGGAACCGTGTGGGGCCACAAGAGTCAGTGAAGTGGACAGTTGGCATGAGTTTCGGAGTTTCACAGGGTGAAGTTTCGAACTCATCGCATCAAGATTCGTGATACCGCGAAGTATGAATTCCCAATAGAGGTGACGGGGTGTTGAAAAGTCAAACTCACGAGTATATCGGAGTTTCGGCATATTGGGACTCAGGAGTCGGAGAACCGAGTTGCTCGACATTGCGAGTGCTGAAATCGCGATAGGGAAAGTTTCGATAGGAGAAGGAAATATCAGCGTTGACTGTATCAGCATTCAGGGATTCGAGAGTCCAACGCTCAACCACTGACCTCGCGAATTTGTGAAGTCCGATCTCCCAATAAGTAAAAAAAGGGATCCCACGAGGATTGTTGTGGGTGCAGATTTCCCGATAGGGAAATAGAAGAGCGTTACAGTTCTTCGGGCCGTGAAAAAAGGAAAGATCCTGTGAGCAGACGTGCTTGCGAGCATGCGACTGCATCAGTTTGGTATCAGAGCACAGAAAGGTTCTTTTCTTTCTGTAGCAGAGAAGAATAATTCACCATGCCGTCAAGGAGGAGAGACAGACAGTCACCTGATCTAGAGGATAGGGAAATGCCACGGAGAAGAGGCAGGTAGATGACAGATCCAGTTATGGAGAGAGAAATGCGTGATCTACGAGCAAGACTCAAAGACATGGAGACAACACAAAGGCGTACAGCTAGTGCTGGGGATCTTAGTGATTCCAAAAACAAGATTGAGGCTGAACGTGAAGAGGAAGTTGCAGCCGAAGATGCATCAAACGAGCGTTTGATCAGAGCTATTGCCAGGATGGGTGCAAGATCGAAGATGGACATTCCAGTTTATGAGGGAAACTTGGATGCAGAGGAACTTCTAGACTGGATTAGAGCTCTAGACACATACTTCGACTATGAAGACATCGAAGAGGACAAGAAAGTCAAGCATGTTGTCACAAGATTGAAAGGACATGCAGCATTGTGGTGGGATGAACTATAAGCTGACAGACGCTGCAAGGGAAAGCAAAAGATCAAGAGCTGGGATCGAATGATAGTGAAGATGAAGGTGAAATTCATCCCCATAGATTATCAAATTACTCTGTTCAGGAGGATGCAGAACCTGAGACAAAAGCTGATGACAGTGAAAGAATACACTGAGGAATTTTATAATTTGAAGATCAAGGCAAGTCATCGGGAGAGCGATGATGAAAAAGTTGCCAGATACCTGAATGGCCTGAGATATGATATCCAGGATGAGATGAGCATGGTAACCATCCAAATGGTGGAAGATGCTTATCAGATGGCTTTGAAAGAGGAAGAGAAGCTGAGCCGAAAGCAGGGTCAGAGGGGCCGAGGCAGAAGTCAGCCCAGAGGCAAATCAGTTTCCTAGGATAAATACCAGAAACCCAGGGAGGAATGGAAGAAACCTCAGACTCGAATAGAGAGAGGTGGAAGTTCATAGCATGGGAAATATGTTGAACAAAGAGGACAACATACTGAGCAGAGAGGAGATTATGCTGATGACAACACTTTTCCTCATACTAGAGGTAGAGGAAGAGGAAGAGGTGGAGTAATCACATGCTTCACATGTGGAAAGAATGGGCACAAGTCTTATGAGTGTCCAGATAAAAAGAAGGAGATTGGAGAATCTCACATCGCTGAAGCCTAGAGGTGGGATGTTGAGGTAGAAGATGCTGAAGACAGAAGATCCCTGATGATGCGAAAAGCTCTTTTGACACCAGAGAAGGAGGTGGAGAGTTCAGTCCAAAGGACCAGACTTTTTAGGACTACTTGCAAGACCAAGGACAGGGTATGCAAGGTCATTGTAGACAGTGGTAGCATGGATAATCTCGTTTCTGTGGAGATGGTAGAGAATCTGGAGCTGGAGACGATTGATCATCCAAGCCCGTACAGAATTTCATGGCTACAAAAAGGACACCAGGTAACTGTCACTAAACAATGTTTAGTTGAATTCAAGATAGGAGGATATAATGATAAGATATTGTGTGACGTCATTCCTATGGATGTCTATCATATATTGCTGGGTAGACAATGGCAATATGACATAAATGTGATTCATGATGGGAGAATGAACACATACACCCTAGAGAAGAATGGTAGGACACACATGTTGCTTCCAATTAAAGATAAGGAGGTGAAGCCGGAAGTAAGAAACATAGTACTTCTCATGAGTGGGAAGGAACTTCTTACAGAGGTGAAGAAGAAGGAGGATCCACAGTTCTTTGTGGTCAGAAAACCGAGGATTGTTTTGACCAGCACAAGAGTGGATGATTTGCCAGAAGAAATTCAGGAACTGCTGGAAGAGTTCATTGATATTGTAGTGGACGAATTACCTCGTTCGTTGCCACCAATTAAAAGTGTGAGTCATCATATTGATCTCATACCAGGAGCCAATTTTCCAAATAAATCCACGTACAGATTGACGCCGCAAGAGAATGAGGAAGTTAAAAGACAAGTCCAGGAGTTGTTGGACAAAGGTTTGGTTAGGGAAAGCTTGAGTCTATGTGCTGTTCCAACAATACTCAGTCTGAAGAAAGACAGAGGCTGGAGGATGTGTACTGACTCGAGGGCGATTAATAAGATAAATATCAGGTACAGATTTCCATTGCCAAGGATGGATGATCTAATGGATTTCTTGAGTGGAGCAAAATACTTTGCAAAGATTGATTTGAAAAGCGGTTATCACTAGATTCGCATGAGGGAAGGTGATGAGTGGAAGACAACATTCAAAACCAACGAAGGGTTGTATGAATGTCTTGTTATGTCGTTTGGCTTAACAAATGCTCTGAGTACCTTCATGAGGTTGATGAACAAAGTCTTGAAGGATTTCATCGAAAAATTTGTCATTGTGTATTTGGATGACATACTGATTTTCAGTAAATCAATGGCAGAACACTTGAAGCATTTGGCTACAGTGATGCAGAGTTTACAGCAGGAAAAACTACTGATAAATATGAAGAAGTCCTCATTCATGAAGACAGAGCTCATCTATTTGGGGTTTGTTATTTCTGCAGATGAGTTGAGGATGGATCCAGATAAGGTGGAGGTAATTAAGAATTGGCCATCACCGAAGAATATATTTGAGGTGAGAAGTTTTCACGGATTGGCTAGTTTCTACCGAAAGTTCATAAGGAATTTCAATGGAATCAATGAAGTGATGATAGATACAGTGAAGAAAAGACACAAGTCTTTTCATTGGATTGAAGAGGCTGAAAAGATTTTTAATCTGTTAAAGAGGAAGATTACGGAACAACCAGTTTTGGTGTTGCTGGATTTCCGAAAGACATTTCAGGTGAAATGCGATGCAAGTGGATTTGCAATCGGGGAAGTCTTGAGTTAGGATGACAGGCCGATAGCATACTTCAGCAAGAAGCTGAATGAAGCAAAGGTGAAGTACTCCACATATGGTAAGGAGTTTTATGCTATCATGCAGGCGTTGAAGAAATGGAGGCATTACTTGATCCCAAAAGAGTTTGTATTGTACAGTGACAATCATGCACTACAGTTTGTGACTCAACAGGAGAAGTTGAATCAGAAACATGTTAAATAGGTTGAGTATATGTAGAATTTCACACTTGTGATTAAACATATTTCTAGTACTGCTAACAAAGTTGTTGATGCTTTGAGCAGGAAGTGTTTAATGTTGCAGGAGTTCTGAGTCAAAACATTGGGTTTTGATGATCTTAGGAACATGTACGCAAATGATCAGGATTTTAAAGAGGCATATGAAGCAGCTAAGAATACATCTCTCAGAGACAGAAGCCAGTGGGCTGAATATATGATCCAGGAAGGATTACTGTTTAAAGGTAATCAACTGTGTATTCCGAAATTCTCCATGAGGGAGAATCTGCTGAAGGAGAAACACAGTGGAGGATTGGCAGGGCATTTTGGTCATGACAAGACATTCACGAAATTGAACGAGTCATATTTTTGGCTGGGAATGTGAGCAGATGTAAAGAGATTCATGGACAGATGCAGAACTTGCCAGCATTCGAAGGGAAGGAAACAAAATGCAGGGTTTTATCAACCATTTCCCAAACCAGAGAGGCGATGGGATGCAATCAGCATGGACTTTGTATTGGGGTTGCTGAGAACACAAAGAGGTTTTGATTCAATATTTGTGGTGGTAGATAGATTTTCCAAGATGGCACACTTCATTTCATGTTAGAAAACCAGTGACGCAACTCACATTGCGAACCTGTTTTTCAAAGAGGTCATTCAATTTCATGGGTTGCCAAGAAGTATAGTTTCAGATCGAGATACTAAGTTCATAGGGCATTTTTGGAGGACCTTATGGAAGAAGCTGGGAACTAACTTGTTGTTTAGTTCAACATATCATCCTTAAATGGATAGACAGACGGAAGTGGTGAACAGAAGTCTGGGAGACTTGCTGAGAAGCTTGGTGACAGAGCATCACAGCCAGTGGGACCACATATTACCACAGACAGAGTTTGCATATAATGACTCAGTTAACAGGAGCATAGGGCAAAGTCTGTTTCAGTTTGTCTATGGCATGTAGCCGAGGGGATTTTCTAAACTGAGGGATTCATAACAGACTCCGACTAGGAGCACTAGTGCAGAAGAATTCACAGAGGTGATGAAAGAACTTCACAGCCGAGTGAAGGAGCGGTTGTAGAATTCAAGTCAGGAGTATAAGCGTAGAGCAGATCAGCATCGAAGACAACTTCAGTTTGAGGTTGGTGACTTGATTCTAGCACATTTGAGGAAAGAAAGGTTCCCAAGAGGAACATACAATAAATTGAAGATGAAGAAAATCGGGCCATGTAGGGTCTTGAAGAAAATTGGGACAAATACTTATGAGATTGAGTTACCCGATGGGATCGGAATTGCTCCGATATTCAATATCTTGGATTTGTACCCCTACAGAGCTGAGGAAACAGGGACTGGAACTGAAAAGCCAGTGATTTAGTGGATAAAGCAGATGTCAGTGGCAACTAAGCCGCAGATGGAGTGCATACTGGATAGAAGAATTGGTAAGAAGACCAGAAGAAAAGAATACTTTGAGTATCTGGTCAAATGGAAGAACCATCCAGTTGAAGATGCCAGCTGGGAGATCGAAGCAGAGATACAGAAGCATGGACAGATCGTGCAGGAGCCCATGGACAGGATCCCATGAAAATTTTCAAGCGAGGGAGTATGATGCAGGAGCATCGCCAACATCAAGCGAGCCAGCGTGGAAGTGAAGGACAGCTAGACAAGCCAACACAAATTTTTGAATTTCCTTGAAGTTGATGCGCTAACCTTAAATGTGATAATTTAATGAAGCGCACTTGTATAATGTAAATGGACCTTGAGAGGATTTCTCTCGTCCTTAGTAGATAGAAGGCATTTAAAGTAGTTAATGCAGGTAGATAGAATTTAATTCTAGATTAGACAGTTCTAGAGCGCAAGGGGGAAACGGGATATAGACACCCTCATTTGTGTATTGTAAGTTAGTTAGATGAGAATTGCTAAGAGAAGAGCATAGAAGAAGCACAGAGCTGTGTAAGAACACCCATGTACTGATATTTGAATTAATAGAAGAGTTTGATTCAAATTCATGGTTTCGTGTTTATTCTCTGTGTATTGATGCTGAATGATATGCTCAGGAATATTTGTTTCCAGTTATACATTTGCTTTTATATGCTATGTATGTGATTTCATGGTTTGAGTTTGAAGTCTGAGAGGAAGTAGGAATGAGTTTCAATTTTTTCTCTATCTGAACAAGAGTTCCTGCAAGGAGTGCAGTTGAAGTGTCCGCAAGGAGTGCATTGACGAAGGTTCAGATAGGGATAAATTTTGTTCTCATTCACATAGAAGTGCAGACATGCACAGGAGCCGTGCAAGGAGTGCGCAAGCTGAGTGAACTCTTAGGGTTGTGAACCTAAGTAAATCATTGGAAGACTACTGCTGTAGGTGTGCGCAGAGTCAAAGATTTTCAACACTTGGAAGTGGTTGGAAATCTGCCGCAAGGAGTGCGTGCAAGTCTTTTCTGAAGGACGCAAAGTCGTGGAAAAGCTCAGGAAGGATAAGACCATTGAAGTTGTTGAATGCCAGTGCAAGGGAAGTTGTGACTGGAAGAATCAGGAAAGCATCATAAGTTTGCGTGCAGGAGGACGAGCTCCGTGGATGAACACTTGGTTATTCGCAGGAATTGCCAAGCAAAGACGGATGGTTGGTATTCTCCAAGGAGAATTCGCAACATCTTGTGAGTCGTTAGATCTCACAGAGGAGCAGGGAAGATATAGCGAAGGCATCGAAAGGTTAAAATCTTAGGAGGGGCAGGACCATAGATCCGAGTCACAAGGACCGTTGGATTTACACGTGGAATCATGCATCGGGGTTTTGTGGGTTGAAGTTCCGTGAACATAGCAGCAGGAATCGCGATATCCCGATAGCCAAAGGAACCATGTGGGGCCACAGGAGTTAGTGAAGTGGACAGTTGGCACGAATTTCGAAGGTGAAGTTCCGAACTCATCGCATCAGGATTCACGATACCACGAAGTCCAAATTCTTGATAGAGGTGACAGGGTGTTGAAAAGTCAAACTCACGAGTATATTGGAGTTTCAGCATATCAGGACTCGGGAGTCGGAGAGCCGAGTTGCTCGACATCGCGAGTGCTGAAATCGCGATAGGGAAAGTTTCTATAAGAGAAGGAAAGGTCAGCGTTGACTGTATCGGCATTCAGGGATTCGAGAGTCCAACGCTCGACCACTGACCTCGCGAAGTCGCGAAGTCTGATCTCCCGATAAGTGAAAAAAGGGGATCCCACGAGGATTGCTGTGGGTGCAGATTTCCCGATAAGGAAATAGAAGAGCGTTATAGTTCTTCAGGCCGTGGAAAAAGGAAAGATCCTGTGAGTGGACGTGCTTGCGAGCGCGCGACTGCATCAAGTAATAACCTTATATCATATTCCACCATTTATATAGAAAATATACATCTCTATGGACTTCAAATAAGGAGATATAAAAATTAACTTACACCTTGAAGGGTGTCACACTTACAAAATGATTGCATGTTGAAGATGCCTCAGTCTCCATCAATAGTCATCAAAGGACCTGAGTGAAGTTTTCCATCATCTCTTTCATCTATCATGTGAAGGATTCCTTGAGCAACATATTGAAAGGATATATTGCTTCCTCATAACTATTTTCTTCTGCCAAGGGAGGCCACTTGACCTGGAAAGAGAGGTCATTGTAAGACACCCAACCCCCTAAGTACTTTATAATGGATGGGGTATCAGATTGTTTACTTATTTTCCTTAGAATCAAACCCAAATTAAATAATTCCAATGTCTTCTTCTCATCAAGATATTTCCAACGACTGTAAACATTTGCAAATCCAAGATTTGGATCAACAGTTATGGCCTCCTAAAGCTTTAGGCCTTATTAACAAAACCCTCTCAAGCCCACGTGGCACCCACGTGATACCTGGGTGGAATCTAGGTGGAACTCACATGGAAATTTATCGACTGAGGTCCCATCCTATTAGTATGTCAACTCCCATGGATTTTTTGTACTCGACACCTCTTAACACTCTTATGATAGTTAATATCGCGGGCTCTGT
>JASDQU010242300.1:151295-164991 GCA_032191745.1 Picea mariana
TAGTATTTAGGTGTTTTGATTACATAAATATCTAATCTCTAATATTTTCATTGTTTTTGTTTATAACTTGAATGACTAGGTAACTAATATATATAAATATTTGCAACAAACTTAGTCGAATATGATATTACAAAAAACATAGTTAAGTATGATTATGATTAATAATTTATTATAATTTATAATATTATTAATAAATTATTATTATTATTATTGTTAATTGTAATAGTTAGTAGTAACTATAAATTTTTAAAAATTAATTAGAATAATTAGTATCAATTATTTTATAATCATTAATAATAAAAAATTAGTATTAATTAACTATAATATTTTTTATTAATTACAAAAAATAATAATTATTAATAATGTTTTTTTAAAGATCTTATAAAATAAGCTAGACATGTAAAAGCATATTGAATAACACCAATAATTAAGACACACTGCAAAGGTATATAACATTTATGATTTATGTTATTTGAATAACATCAAAGTAAAACAAACTCGATCTAAAAAATCATAAGGTAGTTGCCAAGGAAACATCGATGGATCCCAATAAGTTGTTGGACTATCTCCATAGAAACACTGATAATTCTATGGAGATTATCCCACAAAAGGAGGATGGAGACAATTAGTATAATTTAATATTGTGAACAAACTATCCCCAACGTGAGCCTCCATAACTATCCTCGACATGATTTCTACTTTCAAATATAAAAAATGAAAACAAAAGAAAAGCTTTCTTGCCTTGGCTTCCAAATCCATGGCTCCCCTTTGTGTCAACCAAAAATAAGAAAAAAGATTGTATAGCTCTTTCTAATCCTTATTAACCCTGATTGTATTGAGAAAGAAATGAGGTTCAAACAAAACTATAACAGAGAACACATAAGTGGAGTGAAATCCAAATTTTATTAATGAATAAAATAGCATAATACAGTATAATACAAATTGGCTAGAATAGTTGTACCTTATCTATGAAGAGAAAGAGATGTTGGTACAATTATTTGCAAAAAAATATTATAAGAGGCCAAAAGTGTGCTCTTGATGTATACATCATGAAGGAATAATAATATATATCCTTTTCCAAATGGAAGGGCCTATATATATAGTAATAATGGATTCCTTTTCCCTCAAGAGTCGTATCATTTCACTTATTTTAATATTAATATATGTTTTATTTTATTTTCCCCATTTTACAAATACCATGGGTTAAAAAACCATGGTCTCATAAATCACCAATGGTAAAAAATAATTAATGAACATGAAAAAATGTTTTTACCATTTTATTATTATTTTTTATTTAATTTCTCTCCATCTTTCAAATACCATGGGTGTATACCATGGTTTATCAAAACCACAGGCTTGAAAACATTAATTCAATGGAAGAGGTTAATAGCCATCAATATCAACCTGGATCAATCCTCCCCCCTTTGGAAGAAATGCTCCACATTGTATCAAGTTCCCTTAGTAAATGGGGAAACTATTGTTGAATCTGAACCTTAGTGAGCCACTTGCCTCGCTGAAGTACTTGTTCTAATTTAACAACCTGTTAGAGTTGTATGTTATGATGGCATGCAGATTTCATTTGGGTCTCCATGATCTAATATATTGTATCTTTCTCAATGTAGTAAGGACTGAGTTCGATAGGGGCCAAATTATCAACCACCTCTGAGGTGTCCAACATAGGCATGTAATTTGGTCGAAGCAGCTCCACATTAAATACTGTGTGCAAGATAAGGAAATGAGGAATACTCAATTCATATGCATTTTTATCCACAACCTTTGTGATGGTGTAACTAACATATTAGAGTGGTATTGTCTTCCTATGGGGGCCCATGAGGAAATCTTCTGCAAGTGAAACTACAGCTTATCACCAACCTAAAACTTGTGTGGAATCCAATATCAGTCATGTTGCTACTTGTACTTATAATTATCCTTTTCAAGGATGTCAAGCCCGTTGTTGGAGGTGTTGGACCCATTCAACAAATATGGCTGCACGATCTTCCATGATCGGAGTGTGGAAAGACTCCATCAGTGAATATGAAACAATAAGAGCTACATCAGTCGGGGATAATGGATATAATCCCATGCACACTTGAAAGGGCCACTAGCCAATAGAGATATGAAGGGATTTTTTATAACTATGATGAATGTATGGAACCTTCTTATACATGACCAACACAATTGGGATACCACAAGGTTAGGAGCTCGATCAAATGTGGCCCTTTTGGATGAGTTCATGAATTTCACATTTTATTTCCTCATTCTCTGGAATGTAGTGTCTATGGATTGGACCATTGGCTAAGGGAGTATTGGGTACCAATTAAATGGAATGTTTGACTTGGGAGTGCATAGGAAACCCCATAGGTAAAGAAAAAATATTTTTGTGCTCCTCTACCACCTTATCGACCTGCTTTTGTTGTTTAGAAAGGTCTTGGACCGAGGTTGTGGAGGTTGCAGTGACCTTTTTTTCACCTTATAACTCGGTCATAAAGAGGAAAAAAATTATGGTTTGAGAGACTACTTTGCAACACTATTTTTTTGAGATCAATGAAATGGAAGTAGTAAGAACTGTCTTTGGTACCATGTAGAGCTAACTCCCCAAAGTAATAATTACACTATGGTGTTGAGACTCATAAAAAACATGATGTTTCCACATATATGGTTGTCCTAAAAGAACATCAATGAATTTAACTGGGGAAACATCACATAATATCCAATATTTGAAGGGATTGATGTCATAAGATAGGCTACATTGTTGGCTTACATGGATGTCTTATCTCTGGCTCAACCATCTGATGGTGTATGGTTGGTGGTGTGGAATTTTCTAAAAATTCACTCTTTTGATGATCTCGACTCATATCAGGTTCTTTTGATTCCGATTATCAACAATGAAATATAGTGGGGTCACATTCACCCACATTTTTGAATGCAAGAGTGACTTCCCCTCATCCTTAGGATCCTCTGGCTCTTCTAGCTATATTTTTGTTGTCATGATGGTAGTAGTGGGTTCTACATCGATGATATATTTCCCTTTATTGTGCTTGGAATTAGAATCAGAGTCAGGGTTTAATTCATTTTCTTTTATATTGACCAACCATTATTGTTTCGAGCAATATTCATCATTGTTGTGAATAGGGGATGTTTTGGAACTCACACCACTTTGTAGTGTCCTTCTTTTACTTCCCATCACCCTTATTTACTTGTGTCTTGGACTATTTTTCTTGAGATTGGATCTCCTTGCTCTTTCCTTTGTTTTGCGAGTTAGGACCATCTTTACCATGCTTTTGTTGTGGTGTATTTTTAGACCTCAGCTGTCATGTATTCCTCTACCTGAATTTATGCTCGGTTTTGATAGCATAATGAGGAGAGGCTCCCAATGAGGAGATGTCCAAGAAATCCATCTCTTTTTGGATGTACCTGTGTAGGACACTATGGTAATTCAGAACCAAGTGTCTCTCAAATATTTAATACCTCATTTTGAGTGTAGTGTATGGAATATGTCGGTATAATCTAGCACTGTTTGGTCTCTCTCTTGATGCAAAGTTGTCCATGTCATATACTATTCATCATATCTTCCAAAATTATAGAACTCCCCCTTGAGGCTATCCACAAAGGATAACCGGGTGGGTTATTTCCCGAATAATGTATATTCATCCATGGTGTGTCTCTCCTAGTAACCTTCCCACCACTATTTGACATAGGTAAGGTCTTTAAGGACTGTGCAGGTGATCGTTACACTGTCATAATTTTTTTTGGATAGAGTAATGATGCAGGAGCATCACCAACATCAAGCGAGCCGACGCAGAAGTGAAGGACAGCTGGACAAGCCAGCACAAATTTTTGAATTTCCTTGAAGTTGATGCGCTAACCTTAAATGTGATCATTTAATGAAGCGCACTTGTATAATGTAAACGGACCTTGAGCAGATTGCTCTCGTCCTTAGTAGACAGAAGGCATTTAAAGTAGTTAATGCAGGTAGATAGAATTTAATTCTAGATTAGACAGTTCTAGAGCGCAAGGGGGAAATGGGATATAGACACCCTCGTTTGTGTATTGTAAGTTAGTTAGATGAGAATTGTTGAGAGAAGAGCATAGAAGAAGTAGAGAGATGTGTAAGAACACCCATGTACTGATATTTGAATTAATAGAAGAGTTTGATTCAAATTCATGGTTTCGTGTTTATTCTCTATGTATTGATGCTGAATGATATGCTCAGGAATATTTGCTTCCAGTTATACATTTTCTTTTATATGTTGTGTATGTGATTTCATGGTTTTAGTTTGAAGTCTGAGAGGAAGTAGGAATGAGTTTCAATTGTTTCTCTATCTGAACAAGAGTTCCTGCAAGGAGTGCAGTCGAAGTGTCCGCAAGGAGTGCGTTGACGAAGGTTTAGATAGGGATAACTTTTGTTCTCATTCACATAGAAGTGCAGACAGGCACAAGAGCTGTGCAAGGAGTGCGTAGGCTGAGTGAAATCTCAGGGTTGTGAACCTAAGTAAAGCATTGGAACACTGCTGCTGCAGGTGTGCGCAGAGTCAAATATTTTCAACACTTGGAAGTGGTTGGAAATCTTCCACAAGGAGTGCATGCAAGTCTTTTCTAAAGGACGCAGAGTCATGGAAAAGCTCAGGAAGGATAAGACCTTCGAAGTTGTTGAAGGATAGCGCAAGGGAAGTTGCGACTGGAAGAATCAAGAAAGCGTCATAAGTTTGCGTGCAGGAGGACAAGCTCCGTGGAGGAAAACTTGGTTATTCGTAGGAATCGCCAAGCAAAGATGGACGGTCGGTATTATCCGAGGAGAATTCACAACATCCCGTGAGTCGTCAGATCTCACAGAGGAGCAGGGAAGATACAGCGAAGGCATCGAAAGGTTAAAAGCTCAGGAGGGGCAGGACCGTAGATCCGAGTCACAAGGACCGTCAAATTTACACGTGGAATCGTGCATCGGGGTTTTGTGGGTTGAAGTCCCATGAACATAGTAGTAGGAATTGCGATATCATGATACGCGATATATCGATAGCCAAAGGAACCATGTGGGGCCACAGGAGTCAGTGAAGTGGATAGTTGGCACGAGTTTCTGAGTTTCACAGGGTGAAGTTCTGAACTCATCGCATCAGGATTCATGATACCGCGAAGTCTGAATTCCCAACAGAGGTGACGGGGTGTTGAAAAGTCAAACTCGTGAGTATAATGGAGTTTTGGCATATCGGGACTCAGGAGTCGCAGAACCGAGTTGCTCAACATCGTGAGTGCCGAAATCACAATAGGGGAAGTTCCGATAGGAGAAGGAAAGG
This sequence comes from Picea mariana, assembly GCA_032191745.1. Taxonomy (NCBI): domain Eukaryota; kingdom Viridiplantae; phylum Streptophyta; class Pinopsida; order Pinales; family Pinaceae; genus Picea; species Picea mariana. The sequence continues at coordinate 156,587 of JASDQU010242300.1, forward strand.
TCAGCGTTGACTGTATCGGCATTCAGGGATTCGAGAGTCCAATGCTCAACCACTGACCTCGCGAAGTCATGAAGTTCAATCTCCCGATAAGTAAAAAAAGGGGATCCCACGAGGATTGTTGTGGGTGCAGATTTCCCGATAGGGAAATAGAAGAGCATTATAGTTCTTCGGGCCATGAAAAAAGGAAAGATCCTGTGAGAGAACGTGCTTGCGAGCGCGCGACTACATCAGTTTGGTATCAGAGCATAGAAAGGTTCTTTTCTTTCTGTAGAAGAGAAGAAGAATTCACCATGCCTCCAAGGAGGAGAGATAGACAGTCACCTGATCTAGAGGATAGGGAAATGCCACGGAGAAGAGGTAGGTAGATGAAAAATCTAGTTATGGAGAGAGAAATGCATGATCTATGAGCAAGACTCGAAGACATGGAGACAGCGCAAAGGTGTACAGCTAGTGTTGGGGATCTTAGTGATTCTGAAAGCGAGATTGAGGTTGAACGTGAAGAGGAAGTTGCAGCCGAAGATGCATCAAACGAGCGTTTGATCAGAGCCATTGCCAGGATGGGTGCAAGAGCGAAGATGGACATTCTAGTTTATGAGGGAAACTTGGATGCAGAGGAGCTTCTAGACTGGATTAGAGCTCTAGACACATACTTCGACTATGAAGACGTTGAAGAGGACAAGAAAGTCAAGCATGCTGTCACAAGATTGAAAGTACATGCAACATTGTGGTGGGATGAACTACAATCTGATAGACGTTGCAAGGGCAAGTAGAAGATCAAGAGCTAGGATCGAATGATCGCGAAGATGAAGGTGAAATTCATCCCCATAGATTATCAAATTACTCTGTTCAGGAGGATGCAAAACCTGAGACAAAAGCTGATGACAGTGAAAGAATACACTGAGTAATTTTATAAGCTGAACATCAGGGTAGGTCATCGGGAGAGTGATGATGAAAAAGTTTCCAGATACCTGAATGGCCTGAGATATGATATCTAGGATGAGATGAGCATGGTAACCATCCAAATGGTGGAAGATGCTTATCAGATGGCTCTGAAAGAGGAAGAGAAGCTGAGCCGAAAGCAGGGTCAGAGGAGCCGAGGCAGAAGTCAGCCTAGAGGAAAATCAGTTGCCCAGGATAAATACCAGAAACCTAGGGAGGAATGGAAGAAACCTCAGACTCGAACAGAGAGAGGTGGAATTTGACAGCATGGGAAATATGCTGAACATAGAGGACAACAGACTGAGAAGAGAGGAGATTATGCTGATAACAACACTTTTCCTCGTACTAGAGGTAGAGGAAGAGGAAGAGGTGGAGTAATCACATGCTTCACATGTGGAAAGAATGGGCACAAGTCTTATGAGTGTCCAGATAAAAAGAAGGAGATTGAAGAAGCTCACATCGACGAAGCAAAGAGGCGGGATGTTGAGGTAGAAGATGTTGAAGGTGGAAGATCACTGATGATGCGAAAAGCTCTTTTGACACCAGAGAAGGAGGTGGAGAGTTCAGTCCAAAGGACCAGACTTTTTAGGACTTCTTGCAAGACCAAGGACAGGGTATGCAAGGTCATTGTAGATAGTGGTAGCATGGATAATCTTGTTTCTACGGAGATGGTAGAGAAGATGGAGCTGGAGACGATTGATCATCCAAGCCCGTACAGAATTTCGTGGCTACAAAAAGGACACCAGGTAACTGTCACTAAACAATGTTTAGTTGAATTCAAGTTAGGAGGATATAATGATAAGATATTGTGTGATGTCATTCCTATGGTTGTTTGTCATCTATTGCTGGGTAGACCATGGCAATATGACAGAAATGTGATTCATGATGGGAGAATGAACACATACACCCTAGAGAATAATGGGAGGACACACATGTTGCTTCCAATTAAATATAAGAAGGTGAAGCCGGAAGTAAGAAACATAGTACTTCTCATGAGTGGGAAGGAACTTCTTACAGAGGTGAAGAATAAGGAGGATCCACAGTTCTTTGTGTTCAGAAAACTGAGGATTGTTTTGACCAGCACAAGAGTGGATGATTTGCGAGAATAAATTCAGGAACTGTTGGAAGAGTTCGTTGATATTGTAGTGGACGAATTACCTCGTTCGTTGCCACCGATTAGAAGTGTGAGTCATCATATTGATCTCATACCAGGAGCCAGTTTTCCAAATAAATCCGCGTACAGATTGACGTCGCAAGAGAATGAGGAAGTTAAAAGACAAGTCCAGGAGTTGTTGGACAAAGGTTTGGTTAGGGAAAGCTTGAGTCCCTGTGTTGTTCCAACAATACTCAGTCTGAAGAAAGACAGAGGATGGAGGATGTGTACTGACTCGAGGGTGATTAATAAGATAACTATCAGGTATAGATTTCCATTGCCAAGGATGGATGATCTGATGGACTTCTTGAGTGGAGCAAAATACTTTTCAAAGATTGATTTGAAAAGCGGTTATCACCAGATTCACATGAGGGAAGGTGATGAGTGGAAGACAGCATTCAAAACCAACAAAGGTTTGTATGAATGGCTTGTTATGTCGTTTGGCTTAACAAATGCACCGAGTACCTTCATGAGGTTGATGAACGAAGTCTTGAAGGAGTTCATTGGAAAATTTGTCATTGTGTATTTGGATGACATACTGATTTTCAGTAAATCAGTGGCAGAACACTTGAAGCATTTGGCTACAGTGATGCAGAGATTACAGCAGGAAAAGCTGCTGATAAATATGAAGAAGTCCTCATTCATGAAGACGGAGCTCATCTATTTGGGGTTTGTTATTTCTGCAGATGAGTTGAGGATGGATCCAGATAAGGTGGAGGTAATTAAGAATTGGCCATCACCGAAGAATGTATTTGAGGTGAGAAGTTTTCACGGATTGGCTAGTTTCTACCGAAAGTTCATAAGGAATTTCAGTGGAATTAGCGCAGTGATGATAGATACAGTAAAGAAAAGACACAAGTCTTTTCATTGGACTGAAGAGGCTGAAAAGAGTTTTAATCTGTTAAAGAGGAAGATTACAGAACAACCAGTTTTGGTGTTGCCGGATTTTCGAAAGACATTTCAGGTGAAATGCGATGCAAGTGGATTTGCAATCGGGGCAGTCTTGAGTCAGGATGACAGGCCGATAGCATACTTCAGTGAGAAGCTAAATGAAGCGAAGGTGAAGTACTCCACATATGATAAGGAGTTTTATGCTATCATCCAGGAGTTGAAGAAATGGAGGCATTACTTGATCCCAAAAGAGTTTGTACTATACAGTGAAAATCATGCACTGCAGTTTGTGACTCAATAGGAGAAGTTGAATCAGAAACATGTTAAATGGGTTGAGTATATGCATAATTTCACATTTGTGATTAAACATATTTTTGGTACTGCTAACAAAGTTGTTGATGCTTTGAGCAGGAAGTGTTTGCTGTTGCAGGAGTTCCGAGTCAAAACATTGGGTTTTGATGATCTTAGGAACATGTACGCAGATGATCAAGATTTTAAAGAGGCGTATGAAGCAGCTGAGAATCCAGTTCTCAGAGACAAAAGCTAGTGGGCTGAATATATGATCCAGGAAGAATTATTGTTTAAAGGTAATCAATTGTGCATTCTGAAATGCTCCATGAGGGAGAATCTGCTGAAGGAGAAACACAGTTGAGGATTGGCAGGACATTTTGGTCATGACAAGACGTTCGCGAAATTGAACGAGCCATATTTTTGGCTGGGAATGTGAGCATATGTCAATAGATTCATGGACATATGCAGAATTTGCCAGCATTCGAAGGGAAGGAAACATAATGCAGGGTTTTATCAACCATTTCCCAAACCAGAGAGGCCATGGGATGCAATCAACATGGACTTTGTATTGGGGTTGCCGAGAACACAAAGAGGTTTTGATTCAATCTTTGTGGTGGTAGATAGATTTTCCATGATGGCACACTTCATTCCATGTCAGAAAACCAGTGACGCAACTCACATTGCGAACCTATTTTTCAAAGAGGTCATTTGACTTCATGGGTTTCCAAGAAGTATAGTTTCGGATCGAGATACTAAGTTCATAGGGAATTTTTGGAGGACCTTATGGAAGAAGCTAGGAGATAACTTGTTGTTTAGTTTAGCATATCATCCTCAAACGGATGGATAGACGGAAGTGGTGAACAGAAGTCTGGGAGACTTGCTGAGAAGCTTGCTGACAGAGCATCATAGCCAGTGGGACCACATATTACCACAGGTAGAGTTTGCATATAATGACTCAGTTAATAGGAGCACAGGGAAAAGTCCATTTTAGGTTGTCTATGGCATGCATCCGAGGTGAGTTTCTGAACTGAGGGATTTAGAACAGACTGTGACTAGGAGCGCTAGTGCAGAAGAATTCGTAGAGGCGATGAAAGAACTTCACAGCCGAGTGAAGGAGCGGTTGCAGAATTCAAGTCAGGAGTATAAGCGTAGAGCAGATCAGCATCGAAGACAACTTCAGTTTGAGGTTAGTGACTTGATTCTGGCACATTTGAGGAAAGAAAGGTTCCTGAGAGGAACATACAATAAACTGAAGATGAAGAAAATCGGGCCATGTAGGGTCTTGAAGAAAATTCGGACAAATTCTTATGAGATTGAGTTACCCGATGGGATCGAAATTTCTCCAATATTCAATATCTCAGATTTGTACCCCTATAGAGCTGAGGTAATAGGGACTGGAACTGAACAACCAGTGATTCATTGGACGAAGCAGATGCCAGTGGAAAATAAGCCGCAGATGGAGTGCATACTGGATAGAAGAATTGGTAAGAAGACCAGAAGAAAAGAATACTTTGAGTATCTGGTAAAATGGAAGAACCATCCAGTTGAAGATGCCAACTAGGAGACCAAAGTAGAGATACAGAAGCATGGACAAACCTTACAGGAGCTCATGGACAGGAGCCCATGAAAAGTTTCAAGCGAGGGAGTATGATGCAGGAGCATCACCAACATCAAGCAAGCCAGCGCAGAAGTGAAGGACAGTTAAACAAGCCAGCACAAATTTTTGAATTTCCTTGAAGTTGATGCGCTAACCTTAAATGTGATAATTTAATGAAGTGCACTTGTATAATGTAAATGGACCTTGAGTGGATTGCTCTCGTCCTTAGTAGATAGAAGGCATTTAAAGTAGTTAATGCAGGTAGATAGAATTTAATTCTAGATTAGACAGTTCTAGAGCGCAAGGGGGAAACGAGATATAGACACCCTCATTTGTGTATTGTAAGTTAGTTAGATGAGCATTGCTGAGAGAAGAGCATAGAAGAACACCCATGTACTGATATTTGAATTAATAGAAGAGTTTGATTCAAATTCATGGTTTCGTGTTTATTCTCTGTGTATTGATGCTGAATGATATGCTCAGGAATATTTACTTCCAGTTATACATTTTCTTTTATATGTTTTGTATGTGATTTCATGGTTTGAGTTTGAAGTCTGAGAGGAAGTAGGAATGAGTTTCAATTGTTTCTCTATCCGAACAAGAGTTCCTACAAGGAGTGGAGTCGAAGTGTCCGCAAGGAGTGCATTGATGAAGGTTCAGATAGGGATAACTTTTGTTCTCATTCACATAGAAGTGTAGACAGGCACAAGAGCCATGCAAGGAGTGCACAAGATGAGTGAAGTCTTAGGGTTGTGAACCTGAGTAAAGCATTGGAAGACTACTTCTGTAGGTGTGCGCAGAGTCAAAGATTTTCAACACTTGGAAGTGGTTGGAAATCTACCGCAAGGAGTGCGTGCAAGTCTTTTCTAAAGGACGCAGAGTCGTGGAAAAGATCAGGAAGGATAAGACCTTTGAAGTTGTTGAAGGCTAGTGCAAGGGAAGTTGTGACTGGAAGAATCAGGAAAGCGTCATAAGTTTGCATGCAGGACGACGAGCTCCATGGAGGAACACTTGGTTATTCGCAGGAATTGCCAAGCAAAGATGGACGGTCAGTATTCTCCGAGGAGAATTTGTGGCATCACGTGAGTCGTCAGATCTCACAGAGGAGTAGGGAAGATACAATGAAGGCATCAAAAGGTTAAAATTTCAGGAGGGGCAGGACCGTAGATCCGAGTCACAAGGACCGTCGGATTTACACATGGAATTGTGCATCGGGGTTTCATGGGTTGAAGTCCTGTGAACATAGCAGCAGGAATCGTGATATCATGATACACGATATCTTGACAGCCAAAGGACCCGTGTGGGGCCACAGGAGTCAGTGAAGTGGACAGTTGGCACAAATTTCAGAGTTTCACAGGGTGAAGTTCCAAACTCATCGCATCAGGATTCGCGATACCACGAATTCCAAATTCCCGACAGAGGTGACGGGGTGTTGAAAAGTCAAACTCATGAGTATATCGGAGTTTCGGCATATCGAGACTCAGGAGTTGGAGAACCGAGTTGCTCGACATCGTGAGTGCCGAAATTGCGATAGGGAAAGTTTCAATAGGAGAAGGAAAGGTCAGTGTTGACTGTATCGACATTCGGGGATTCGAGAGTCCAACTCTCGACCACTGACCTCGCGAAGTCCGATCTCCCGTTAAGTAAAAAAAGCGGATCCCATGAGGATTTTTGTGGGTGCAGATTTTTTGATAGGGAAATAGAAGAGCGTTACAGTTCTTCGGGCCGTGGAAAAAGGAAAGATCCTGTGAGCGTACGTGCTTGCGAGCGTGTGAATGCATCAAGTAATAATCTTATATCATATTCCACCATTTATATAGAAAATATACATCTATATGGACTTCAAATAAGGAGATATAAAAATTAACTTACACCTTGAAGGGTGTCGCACTTACAAAATGATTGCATGTTGAAGATGCCTCAGTCTCCATCAATAGTCATCGAAGGACCTGAGTGAAGTTTTCCATCATCTCTTTCCTCTATCATGTGAACGATTCCTTGAGAAACATATTGAAAGGATATATTACTTCCTCATAACTATTTTCTTCTGCCAAGGGAGGCCACTTGACCTGGAAAGAGAGGTCATTGTAAGACATCCAACCCCCTAAGTACTTTATAATGGATGGGGTATCAGATTGTTTACTTATTTTCCTTAGAATCAAACCCAAATTAAATAATTCCAATGTCTTCTTCTCATCAAGATATTTCCAACGACTGTAAACATTTTCAAATCCGAGCTTTGGATCAACGGTTATGGCCTCCTAAAGCTTTAGGCCTTATTAACAAAACCCTCTCAAGCCCACGTGGCACCCACGTGATACCTACGTGGAATCTAGGTGGTACTAACATGGAAATTTATCGACTGAGGTCCCATCCTATTAGTATGTCAACTCCCATGGATTTTTTCTACTCGGTGCCTCTTAACAGTCTTATGATAGTTAATATCGCGGGGCTCTGTCCCACTGGAGATATCAACCCACCAGAGTATCGAATTATCATCCCCTTGGGTAACCAACAATCATGCCAAACTTAAGTGCTTGAGTCAATAGTTTGGATGGAACTTAGGATGCACAGCCCTACCATGACCTGCCATGTGTTGTTACACATGGACGTATCTCCACCTTCCACCTGGCGTGAAAATTTCAAATCACTCTATCACGTGGCTCAATATCCACTTTACATGTGGACCCACCACGACATGCCACCTTACCATAGACTTACAAAGACTCACCCAAATAGAGGCTAACTCCTTTCCATTTTCTATAATCTTATTCAATTAACTAACAATATTAACTTAAAAACTAACTCTCTCTCTCTCTCTCTCTCTCTCTCTCTCTCTCTCTCTCTCTATGTGTGTGTGTGTGTGTGTGTGTGTATAAGGAAAAAGGGTTGGCCCCATCAACCCCTGGGTAATCATTCATTTCCTCGCTCATTTACTTTCCATTCCCCTATACCTGATTTCTCGATGGGGATTCCATATATTATTGGCATTTAATATAATGTTATAACCATGTCATCCCCCAGGATATTATGTGACCTTTGTACTTTCCCTGTCCTCTCCCCGATGCCCAAAAACTTCAATCAGAGTATAATATAATAATATTTTTCACAATATTTTTATTTTGTTGATCAACCACCAAGATTTTCCTGCAGCTCGTGTTCCTTACCTCATCCTTTCCTCGATGCCAATATTCTGGTGGGGAATTTTCAACAATTTAATACATATTTTATTAATGGGAGGTGAGATATTAATTACCATATATTTAAAAATAAAACAGGTAATTATCCTCGAAGAGAATTTCTCAGGGATTGGAAAATTAACCTTTGTGCACTCCAAATCTGCGTGATTGGTTCATTATCAAAATTTAATATTTCTCCCAGAATAAGATATTATGAGATTCTCTACTTCTCATGCACATATATGGATTGTATGGTTTTTAATATAAGAAATTATCATTCTCAATATTTATCTTATTAATATAATAAAATAGTAAATTGGGAAATATACTAGGAGTTACCAGTCCCCCTGTATAA
>JASDQU010242300.1:165281-177552 GCA_032191745.1 Picea mariana
GTGTGTGTGTGTGTGTAAGGAAAAAGGGTTGGCCCCATCAACCCCTGGGTAATCATTCATTTCCTCGCTCATTTACTTTCCATTCTCCTATACCTGATTTCTCGATGGGGATTCCATATATTATTTTCATTTAATATAATGTTATAACCATGTCAGCCACTAGGATATTATGTGACCTTTGTACTTTCCCTGTCCTCTCCCCGATGCCCAAAAACTTCAATCAGAGTATAATATAATAATATTTTTCACAATATTTTTATTTTGTTGATCAACCACCAAGATTTTCTTGTAGCTCGTGTTCCTTACCTCATCCTTTCCTCGGTGCCAATATTCTGGTGGGGAATTTTCAACAATTTAATACATATTTTATTAATGGGAGGTGAGATAATAATTACCATATATTTAAAAATCAAACAGGTAATTATCCTCGAAGAGAATTTCTCATGGATTGGAAAATTAACCTTTGTGCACTCCAAATCTGTGTGATTGGTTCATTAACAAAATTTAATATTTCTCCCAGAATAAGATATTATGAGATTCTCTACTTCTCATGCACATATATGGATTGTATGGTTTTTAATATAAGAAATTATCATTCTCAATATTTATCTTATTAATATAATAAAATAGTAAATTGGGAAATATACTAGGAGTTACCAGTCCCCCTGTATAATGCATATTTTTCTTAAAATTTCGTAATGAAATATGTATGCGCATAAATTTATTTATTTGAATTCTTTCCTAGAAAATTAGATTTTCATGGAAATAAGACTTTCCTTAGTAAAAACTAGGTTTTTTTCCAAAACTTACTATCCACCTATTTTGATGCAAATGTTTGCTATTATTTACAGGATAGCCTCCGGGTTCTTACCTTTGGACACAGTTTTATTGAGTAAATCCAAGTAATTATTTCATTATTACCATGTCTTATTAAAACCTAAATTAAATGCAAAGTACACATTCCTAATTTCATATAATTTATATATTCCTCGTATTAAAATACCTTATCCTCTTTACTAATTATCCTAAGCTTAAGAGACCAAAGGTTATGGCTAGTCTTTCTTTTAAGAGAGAGTATACATCCTTGACTTCAGATGCTCTGTGAAGACTTGGTAAACTCAGTCTTTACTCCTAATACATGAAATGAATCCATACAAATAGGCTGCAATTACACAACAAACATTCTATTATTATCCAGAATCACAAACAATTACTTGCAACTGATTTTGTTTTTAAGAGAAAAATAGAGTCAGTTAAAGGACACTGACAACATATATTTCCCAAGACTTGTTCCATATTTGAAAAACAATCCAACACTTGGAATAACAATTTTCACCACTAGAAAAACATATTGAATTTTCCATATAACCAAAACATTAATTCCATAACTTCAGGAGACTTATCATGGTAGATGTAAAATCCTGAAATACTTTGAAGCTAGAAAGTGCTGGTAATTTCTAAAGAGTGTGCCACTTTCCACCCAACAATAGGCACATATGCACCTATTATCTCTATATTTGGCCACCCCCTAGCCAAAGTATGATAGCATGATGGGAGATTATTTTTACACAACAAATGAAAAAAGATGAAGGTTACTCTCCTTGATCTACAAGAACTTAGCAAGCCAAGTCTTCAACCCACCAAGAAAGGGGGGCTTCTCTTGCCAAAAAGAGACATATTAGTTTTCATACACAACATAAGGGAGGCCTTTCACTATGCAACAATCCCTCAACATCTTCCCCTCTTAGTTCCTTTATTATTTCTCAACCAATAACTAAAATTTGTAGCCTCGTTTATAAGCTTGATTTGAAGATAGTTGCCAATGGTTCTTACACATAGAAATATAGGTTTTCTTCAATTCTGTCTCAATTATTAGAACCATAGGAGTTTCCCCCACTCCTCTCCATTCATATTTAGTTTTCCCGACTCAGCCATGTTTTTCCTCCCTGTGCTGCCCATGATTTTCCTCCTTTTCTTTCATTTTGTAGCAATATTTTGTGGGTAAAATCCCCTAATTCATGGGTGGAATCAGAAACTTCCAAATGGGTACGCTTCCCATTTTTTCATTGATTTATGAGGAGGACCACACAACCACCAAATTGAACGGTAAATAAATTTTCTAGGACAGAGGATAGTTATGGTGTTGGACATTTTTACATCAACGGAGTACTTCCTCACATGTATAACATCCCCACTATAATCCCTAGTTTAATTAATTCTTAACTATATATATTGTGTGGCTACGACCAAAGCGATGTAATATAAAAATTGTATTTCTATGTTTTAATAATAAAATGTGATGCTAGATGATAAGGTTACATGACCAAGCAATGGGGGTTGAATTAATCCACAAGAGAGGGGACTTTCTAGGATAATGGCCAAGAGGGATCCACGGGATAATTACCCATGAATATTAATCAAACCCATTTTCCTAAAATTGCTATTTTGTATGAACCTTCCAATTTCTGATTGAGTGTTTCCAAATTGAATCATTGAATACATGTAAGAGGGTGGGTGTGAGTAGGCACATCCAAAATTTATTGGCACATGGGGGTTGAGTAAAATCATCTTGGGGAAGAGTGTGAGTCAAGAAAATTGTTGCGACATGCACTACAACTCTCCATTTTACTTTCTCTTTTGATACTTCCCTAAAAATGGAGCCTCATTATTTTTGAACTAAAGAGAAAACCTAATAAGTCCCTTCTTCATTTAAAGGATTCTTCTGGTAACTCATGATTCACTTGAAAAATCGAGAAAACACTTAACGTTGAATTTTAAATTTTTTAATCGAAAAAGTTGCTTTCAACTCCTTCGAACTGCTTGAAGGAGTTACTTCAAAATCCTCTAAAATTCTTAGAGGAGTTCTTGTATATCGTTCTGATGAACAAAGTTATCACGAGATTTGAGGAGAACCCCTCCGATCATATTGGAGTATTTACTTCTAACTCATCCGATATGTTTGGAGGAGTTACTCTTAACTCATTGGAATAGTTCGACGAACTTGTTCTTAATGCTTTTGACCCAACTACCATATTAAATTTCATTTATTAACCATGAGGCTATATAAAATAGAACGAAACTTAATTTAGTATTCACAATTGAATGAGGAAAGAACAAAGGATAAAGACCCCAAGTTTAATTTCATTCGGATCCCTCCCCTATCCATTTACAACATGTGTTCACATAGACTGGTAAGGTTACTATTGGCACAGGGGCAGACCCAGGGTTCACTCCAAGAGTGCAACAACAAGCCCTAGTTACTGGCCCTTTCGGCAACACCTGCGAAGTAGATGCAGTCTCACCTGAAGCAGCGATGAGGGGGTTGCAGGACAAACATGTATACAACCAGGGGCATATCAAGGGGATCTTGTATAACAACAATCACGGTATTCATATATCATTTACCAACGAAATCTACTCTGTGCAGCTATAGATCTTGATCTAACACAGTAATGCAAATAACAAAATAATAATGGCAGAGATCAAAGAATCAATCACTCACACAACACAAGATGTACGTGGTTCACCCTCTCTCTAGGGCTACGTCCACATAACTCTGCTTATGATATATTAAGATAAAGCTTACAGTTCGGATCTACACTCTTGGCTAGCAGATCCTCTCTCTCCTTTTGTCTTTCTCTCCCCCCTCCTACGCACCGAACTGCAGGATCTAATATTTGCACCCAGTTGAAGATCTTACAATACCATAAGGCTTCAACACTTGTCTCTCACAATACAATGACCTCTCACCACAACAATAGAGCTAAACCAATAACAATATCATAACCCCCCCACCCAGGTCCTCTTGACCTTTATTTATACATTACAATACCTCACTGACAGCCTTAGGATGAAACCTAGGTGTCAAAACCCTAATTACCAAAAGCCTAGGTGTCTAACACCCTAGGTCAACTTGATCCAGTTTTTCTGGACTTCGCCAGCCTGTCTTTCCTTCCTTCTCGTGTGGTGCTCCCAAGCATCCAATGGTGGATTTTTCCACTTCTTCAGTCATCCTCAATCCATATTCCTTGTTGATTTGTCATCCTTGATCTCCTCATCCAATGTCCTTCTTTTCCACACTTCACTCCATCTTTTCTTCTCTTTTTCTCACTTGGACCCAGTGACAGTCACTGTGTCTCCCACGAAGTTCAATTTTTACCTTTTCTTCCTTGTTCTCCATTTCCTTTCATAACCAAGGGCCAACAGGCCCCCAACACTCACCTGTGACTCATCCTGAGGCACTTCAAATCTATTCCTTTTGTTGTGCTTTGACTTTGGACTGCGCAATGCAACCTTTGCTTTCTGCTTTATGCCTCCTTCCTGTCCTTGTGCAGACTATATTTTCTATTTTTGGTACCCAGTTTCAAATTCACCTGGTACCTAAACCCTTTTCCTCATGCCTTTACTTGGCGCTGTGAGGCATCTAGTTGTCATAGTACAACTTCAGTCGACTCCCATTAACCAATCTTTCTTTCCATTCTCCATTCAACATCTTTAGATGCATAACTCCTCCTTCTTTGATGTAGGTGATCTCATATGGTCCAATCCAATGCATTATGAACTTCCCATGGTGTTTGATAAATTTACTGTCATATACCATTACTAAATCACCTTGCCTGAATATCTTTTTCTTGATGTGCCTATCATGGTAGGCCTTTTCTCGTTCCTTCTCAACTTGCTGATGGAAACCTGCAATGAATCTGTCTTATTCTAGTTCGAATAACTATGCTAGCCTCTCATGAACAATGCCAGTATCATCCATGTCTGTAAATGAAGCAATTCTTAAGCTCGGTATCAAGTACTCCATTGGGACAACAACTTCAAGACCATAAACCATCTTGAAAGGGGTCTGCGTTGTTAATTTCTTACAAGTGGTTCTATAAGCCCAGAGTATTGTTGGTACTCTTAAATCCCATTCATCCCTGTTCACGCTGCAAATGTTTGTCAATGTTGTCTCCAAGATCTTGTTGAATGATTCAACCGTTCTGTTTGCTTGTGGATGGTAAGGTGTACTCTTCTGACGGTGGACTGCAAATTCTTCAGTCAGGGCTGCAACTGTCTTATTGATGAAGTGTGTACCTTGATCACTCATAAGGACCTTAGGGCATCCAAACCTGGTTATTATGTCATCAAATATAAAATGCACAGCTGTAGTTGCACTATATTCCTTGATTGCTCTTGCTTCATCCCATCTAGTTAGGTATTCTGTCGCAGTGATAATATACCTTGCTCCTATGCACTTTCCTGGTGGGTTTATAGGTCCCAAGAATTCAATGGCCCATTTTTCAAATGCCTACAGGGTCATCTGTGGTGCTAATGGAATCTCATATCTTCGGGATGGTTTTCCAACTCATTGGCATACATCACATGCTCTGGTATATTCTTTAGCATCTCTGTGTAATGTAGGCCACCAAAGGACAACTCGCAGAACCTTTTGCACAGTTGTTTTCCCTGCATAATTTCCCCCTGCAATGCCTTCATGAGCTTCCATGAGAATCATCGAGCGCTCTATTTCCATAACGCATCTTCTTAGTATCTCATCAGGTCCTATTTTATATAGCTGACCAGCTATCAGTGAAAAGTCTGTAGTGTGCACCATTAGATAATTTTTCTGGGAGATTGTATACTCACTCAGAGCCATTCCTGTTGACAGGAACTGGACTATGTCTGCGAAGTGGCCATCAATATTTCTAATAGTGAGTAGTTGTGCATACAGTAATGTATCCTCCAAACTAGTAGGTTCTTCGCCATGTTCCAACCTCGACAAGTGGTCTGGGCCCTTGTTCATTTTTCCTGGCTTAACTATGATCTCAAAATCATACTCTTGAAATAGAAGAAGCCATCTACAGATTCATCTCCCCAACACTAGCCTGTTGACTAGGTACTTTAGTGTAGAGTGGTCAGTAAACATTTTAAAGTGTCCTCCTAACAAGTAGTGGTAGAATTTTTGCAACGCATACACCATGGCTAGTCCCTCTCTCTCTATAGTGGTGTAATTAACTTCAGTTGTGGACAGCTTCCTGCTGGCAAATGCTAATGGATGATCAATGTCCCCTTCTCTAGGTTGTGCCAGTACTACTCCTAATGCAATGGAAGATGCATCAACATGCACATGAAATTCATTGCTCCAGTATGGAAAGACTAGAATAGGCGTAGTTACCATCTTTTGCTTCAGTGTGTCGAAGCTCTGCTGGAATTCTTCTGTCGAACCGAACTGACAGTATTTGTTTAATAACTTCTCCAATGGCACAGTAATCTAAGCATATCCTTTGATAAATTTCCTATAATAGCTAGTATGTCCTAGCACAGTGCACAGTTGTTTGACTGAAGTGGGTGGTGGAAAATCAACTATAATTGCAATTTTGGATGGATCCACCAACAATCCTTTCTTACATACAATATGACCTAATAATACTCCAAATGGTGAGAAGAAGATGCATTTCTTCAAATTCAAATCAATTTGACACTGCTTGCATTTATCCAGCATTAGCCTTAGACATTCAATATCATTTTTCAACAAACTAAAAACAGTCCAATCATCAAAGTATGCTTCTAAAAGTTTATGCAAAAATTCTTTGAACGCTTCAACCACCACCCTAGAAAAGATGGTTGGGGCATTCTTCAATCCAAATGGAATTACTGTATATTGGTAGGATCCCCACTCTGTGGAAAACGTAGTCTTATGGCGGTCCTCCTTGGCGATGCAGATCTGATGGTATCCTGAAAACCCATCTGTAAAAGAATATACTTCTTGGCCTCCCATGTTATCCAACACTTCGTCTGTGAATGGTGTAGGGAAAGGATCATGTAGAAAAGAATCATTCAACTTTTTGAGATCTACACAGATCCTGATCTCACCTGTCTTCTTATCTTGCACTACCATGGGGCTAATCCACTCCGACTCCTCAACAGGTTCAATAATCCCTGCTTCTAGCATTCTGTCGAGCTCAATCTTCACTTTTTCCTTATATTTTAGGTTAAGTCTGTAGGGTCTTTTCTTGACTGTCTTTGCATCTGGTTTCAAAGGTATTCTCATCTCTCCCATAGGTCCTTTGATACCATTTATATCACTGAACTTGTTCGGGAACAAGTCCTGATACTCGTGCAATAATTCTGTGATTTTTTCAATGGTAGCAACGTCCCAGTAATCTCCGACATTGGCAAGATTTGGTGTCTCCTCTATCCCAGTATTGAATTTCTTTATCTTTATTGACTGTCCAATGAATGACAATTTAGCTCTTGGTCTTTCACATCTCTCTGCCCTTCTGTTTCTGCGATATTCACCTTCCTTGGATCATCGTCTTCATCGGCATTAATGTTGTAGTAGATCTGCAGTTTCTGGAGGGGCGCAGTCCATTTATCCTATTCTTTCTCCAAAGGGAGGATATATGCCTCCTTGAATACTTTCTGTCTCACCATTTGTAGTGCTTGATCTACTGAAGGGCATTCACTTTCAAAGCAAAAGGTGGTTATAAAATTCTAGATCATACCTTCCCATTCTGAAGTGAGGAGGTGCAACTCTGCTTGAAGGTACCAATTAATTGGGGTGGTATCTAGTGTATTGATAAATCTGTGTACCCATTTTTCTCTAGGAACGTCAGTCCAGGCCTCTTTGCAGCTGCGTACATGGTCCTTTGGGTAGCTTCAACCTGTTTATCTTACTTTGCAGCTTCCTACTTGTGCTAAAAACCGTGTTGTCATCAAAGTTTGACATTGTGTCCAGTCTGTGATGTTTCCCTTGTGCGTTCCCCACCATATTGCTAGTGTGGATTTCATTGCCTCATCCATTGCCAACAACCTTTGTTTTGTTGGTACAATTGTCTCAAATTCTGATAAGAAGTTCTCTAAAGGGTTCAGCCCATAAAATATGGGTAGATTACTCACTGTTGTGCCAATCCAGAGAACTTCTCTAGTTATCCTAGCACATCTTCTTGTAGATACTTCATACATCTAGTTCTACCAGTTCTCTAGCACTTCTTCTGAGTCGAATGAACATGTGTTGTCACTTCGCCAACTCAGATTCCCGTCAACTGTAGGGTTGATATAATCCTGTTGTCTGGCTGTTAATTTGTATATGTTTTCCAGTTCAAATGCATGGTATTATTCTTTGATAGGCTCTGTATATCATGGACCCTCATCTAGATCTAAAGGTGCCATGACCCTAAGGCCAACTTTCCAAAATGTCATGCATCTTTTCTTTAGATCAACAATAATAGAATTTTCGAAGGCCCAATCAATTCCTAATAATGCAGGGTAAGGGCAACTATCATCAACAATTTCAATTACCTCAAAATATGCAAAGGTTCTTACTCCATCGATGTCCACTGGGACATGGTCTAATCATCCAAATGGGCTGACAGCTTGTTGATTAGCCATGCGAAGCCTGATAGGGGAATATATTAGATTGGGTTTTCCCATCAGTGCCCAAGTCTGCTTCATCATGACATTGACCTATGACCCTAAGTTGAGGACCACATAGTCTATCTCATACTCTCGTATCTGAGAATTCAAGTGTAATTCTTTATTTGTCCTTATCCTTTTTCCAATTTGGTGCACTGCCCTATTCCATAAGGGGTCTATCTTTCCTAGCTCACACTGCTTGATTAAATCTTGTAATTCTTGCATAGTGCCTTTATCTTGAATCAACTTAACACAAGTGCACAAAAATTCCATGAGTTTGCTTACCTCTTTCCCTTTTGTTGGCGATGCAGATGGATCAAACGCCTGAGGCATGCCATATTCTTTGATTTCTGGTTGTCTCTTTGATGAAGATCCTTGACCTCTTTTGAACTCTTTTCTTGCCTCCTTGAATAACTGTCTTTCTTTCTTAGCATCGAACGTTGGGGTATTTTCTGTAGCTTTCTTGAATCCGTGGTCATTTTCAGTATTTCCTTGGGATTCTCTGTCTTCTCCTATAGTAATGCCTCCTCGAGTGATAACAATGACTCTAGGGTCTGCTTCACAAGGTTAAACATATATCAATTGTACTTGTGGGTTCTTTTGAGGTCCTTGTCTTTCCTGAAGTTTAGCTAGTAGCATAGGGCATTCCTCTTGACATGCTCGAAAGAGTTATAGTAACTACAGGTTGTGCAAGGATTCTGACAATCCCTTGCTAAATGTCCTAGTTGCACACAGTTGTAACAAATTATTTGTCCTCATCCTCATCCTTTGTATCCAACGCGAGGATTGAAGTTTCCTCTCCCTAGAGAGTTGTATTGTGAAGTGTTTCCTTCTTGTTGTACTTCACCTTGAATCTTGTATATGTCTCTCGACCTTTAATGCATGAGATCATAAGATCTACAATATCGATCATCATGCCCCATTGATTTATAGAATGTACAATACAAGTTTGTGGGTGTCTAAACATACTTATGCATGTAGTAGCACTCACCTGGGCAATGCCTATTTCTGCATACGTCACACCAGGGTAGGTTAACTTGCTTCAAGGGGCTCGGTGCCCCTGAGGCCAAGTACTCTTGAAATAAGGGATAGTGTTCCTTATCATGGCCTTTAGATCTACATCTTACACACTAGATATATTCCCTTTTGTCTTTTCCCTTATCTTTCTTCATATCCTCGACCTGTAAAGACAAACTAGCTAGCTGGCTCATGATCTGGCTAATGCCTGAGCTAGATTCTCCCATCGGTGTTGATTCAAGCTTCATGGAGATATCCAAAGATTCCGCCTGTGATATAGTCTTCTGCTGCATTAGAGGGACTCTTATGTGTGGTAATAGCACAACGATGAACCATTCTTTGTTTTGTTCATCGGGGATCTGAAAAGTTAATCGGTCTGCCAGGGTCTTGAATCTCTGGTCGAACTTCCAAACAGGTTCTGATACCCTTTGGTTAATCTCTTTTAGTTTTGTAATACATTGTGAATCTGACTTAGGTTTCTTAAACTTTGCAATCAACACATTCTTGATCTCATTCAGGGGCTTAGGCTATTCCAGTCCTTGGACAAGTTTCATGTACCAACTCAATGCGTGGTCCCTTAGCGTAGTGTTGAACTGGGTTCTCTTGATGGCTTCATCGGTGATACTTTTAATGTTCCATATGGATTCACAAAGGAACTAATGTTGATATGGATCTTTAGATCCATCTCCTCTAAAGATAGGGAGTCTCATTTCATATTCCATATAGCTAACTAGGATTCTTGTCTGAGTAGATGTTGAGCTACTAGTAATAGTACTCTGAAGATTCTGGTGGTTTTGACTACTCTGACTGCTAAGTATTGTTGGGATAACAGGAGGATTAATGTTACTTACTTTAGTAGTCTGTGTAGTTCCTGAGTTTTCTGGCTCGCTTTGGCACAGTTCTTCAGCTTCCCCTTCTTCTGTTCTGGTGGGCTCTGGATTCTCTTATTCGGTTAGATCTACCTCTTCTCCGTTGTAGAAACCCTCTTCACCATATTTTTTCTTAAACAAGTTCTCAAGGTGAACCCCTCGGAATAATTTTCCACAACACGTATGTCCTGCTTCTGTGTTGTTGTCACTGTCTAAGTTCTTGAACATTAGCCTTTTCTGGTTCGACAAATCGACTGTATCTTCAAGATGTGATTTTCATGCAAGAGCATCTTGATTCTTAGCTTTAGAAAGTGCAAAAATTTTCCTTTGGGTCCTTTGAAAAAGTATCTCTCAGCTTGGCTATACAATTATGTTTTTTCAACAACAAACTCGGTGATATATCCTCCAATGGTACTATCAAACCAATGATCTACTTCTCTAGATACAACGTTGTCAATTCTCTTGACCTTCTGGATCAACATCGGTGTCCAAACCACAGGAGGTATAGATCTGATCTCAAACTGTGTGTCACCTAACCTAGCCAACCACTCATGTAGCTCCTGATGGATTCCTCCAAATAAGATCTCGTGAATGTATAGCACCAAGCCTTCACACAGTCTCTTACAGTTATACTTGCACTAGCCTTGCAAGTCTCACATAGTATGCACGAAGCACTTACAACTCTTGATCACACAGATCCAACTCTAGCACTTAGCCATTCATACTCACTACATCACCTTAGCATCTATTTATACATACAAAATAGGCCTAGGAATGGGTAAACCCATGGGCCAACATTCCCATACCTATTACATATCCCGAATCCCAAAAAGGGCCCTAAAAGGGGCCGAGATCCCACGATCTCCACTTCATATTGTGCTCCACCTTCGATATCCTGTTGAAGTCCCAAAAATAGGTCAAACATGACCAAGGAACCTCAAACTTGGGCAAGGTCCAATAGGCGTCCGACACTCACTTGTGACTCATCCCGAGTCACTCTGATCGAACTAGTTCTACCTCAAAATCCTCAAGCTTGGCTCAATATGATTCAACTTGTTGTTGTGCCAGGACCTCTTTTTCAATGAACTCTTGTATGACTGCTTTGTTGACAGGTCCCTCTAGGCATTGTTCAAATATAGTGACGACTTGCTCCATTTTCGCTCCTCGACCTTCGATCTATGTGAACAGTTGGTAAGACTTATCCTATACAGGTTGGAGTCTCTGAGTTACTTCCATAACTTTTCTCTGGATAGTGTGGTCCTACTGTTGGGCAGTGCGCTGCTCCTAGGATTGCTTCATTCTTTCCATAGCTGATAGGGGCTTCAACTGCGCCTGTATCATTTATGCTTGATACTTCGACTCTTAGAGTTGTGACTCTAGTGCCTTTAGTTCTAGATTCTCAATGATTTTCTCATAGGTCTGGGCACTGCGATCAGTGAATTTATTACATTCCATGGCAAGGGCCTTTATTCTCTCAACTTCACTTCAAGCAGTTGCTTCTCTTTGGTCCCTCACATCCTCCAGTGTGTTGGGCACTCTGCAGAGCTCTAAGTTTGTGACTCGTCGTTGTAGCTGTTGGATAGCTTCTACAAGATGCTCTACTTGATGCATGACTTGGTCTTCTACTTGTGGCTCTAATCCTGTCACAGAGAGAAGGGCTTTGTTGACTGCTTCTTTCACTTTGAGTTTCTCTATGAGCAACTGTTCTTTTTATTGTTGCATCTGTACTTTCTCTTCTTAAAACTTTGCCTAGAGAGAAACCTTCCCCTGTTATGAAACTTTGTGTTGTTCTATGAGTATGCCTTGCACTTGCTTCAAGGCTTGGGTGTCTTGTTTTGTTTCTTCTTGTGCACGATAAAGGCAAGCTTTGACCACATCAGATAGTTGGTGGAGTTGGGTTGACTCTGTTATCACTGCAGGAAACTCTCCTAGGCTGTAAGTCGGAGATGCCTGGTAACTAACTCTTTTTGGGAAATGTTTTCTAA
>JASDQU010242301.1:23790-53534 GCA_032191745.1 Picea mariana
AAAGTGAAAGGGCTGCGCCTCTCTCCCATTGAATGCGTGCTTTAATGTGCTTGGTTGGTTGGCCCGTAGCTGGCTTGGAGTGATGCTCCTGCATCATACTCCTCTGCTGTGAAAAGTTCATGAGCTCCTGCTCATGAGATTCCCAGCATGGCTATTGAAATCCTCCTGGATCCCAAACAGTTCTCTAGAGTTGTCCATCTGCTCCTCTTCTTTGTTGTCGTTGCTTCTTTTTCCCTGCTGCTCTTGCAGGTTCTCCTCTGTTCATCTTCTCCTCACTGGCAGTTTCTACTGCTGACCTTGACATCAGCCTTATGATCTCTTTGATCTTCTCGTCCAGCTGCTCCAATGGCTAGCTCATCTTTTGTAGCTTGCTTCGCTGCATTTTTGTCTTCTCAATGGGAAGATCTACATGATCCCCCATGTTTCTTTCCTCTGTGGCTTCAACTTGCCACCCCGCTACAAAGTTCAGCTCTGCAGTCTCCTCACTGAACTGTTGTTCAGCTTCTCCCTGTGGCAGTTCTGTTGCTGGCATGTTTCCAGCTTCCTCCAGCTGCCCCTCAGACTGGAATTTTCCTTCACCCGCTGTTGTATGCCTCGGCATCACAGTTATCATCTGTTCAGCTCCCTGGCTGAAATTTCTGAGCGATTCCTCGGAATGATCCTCTGCTAACATCTGCATGACTGTCTGCTCATGGTAGTCATCTACTGGCTCTGGATGGTTCAACCAATCCTCCATCATCTCTAATTCCTTCTCCCATGGAGTGAGTATCTTATCTGCATGCTCTTCTTCTTCCCTTGCTGTCAGCTTCAGTGTTGTAGTTGTCTCATTTTTAGCTTCCTGGATGACACTGTCGAGCCATTCCTCGAATTTCTCCTTTTCCTCTGCTTGGGTAGCCTCTAACAACTACTCCATCTCTTTCTCCATGACAGTCTCTGCTGGCTGTCTATCTTCTGTTGCTACCTCGGCAACACACCTGCTGGCCTCAACTGGGCTATATGGCAGGAATACCTTTATCCCTCCAATCATCAGAATGCTNTCTGATCTTCCTCTATCTTCTCCTCTCATTGATCTGAACTCACCTATGAGCTCATGAGACTTTCAATCAGTCTCACCTGCTCTCCCTTTCCCACCTGGCAATATGGGATTTCCTCTCTGCCCTCCTGGCAGTCTATGAGACCCTCCAACGATCTCATCTCATTGCCCATCTGGCAATCTGAACTTTTTGTTCCGCCCTCCTGGTAGTCTATGAGACCTTCACTTGATCTCTTTTTATTGCCCACCCAGCATATTGAAAATTCCTCACTGCCCACTTGGCAGTCTCTGAGATCTTCGAGTGATCTCTTCTCCTCATCATCATTTAGATTTCTCCCAGCTTCTGGTTCACACACATGAACCACTTCTTCTTCAACCCTGAGGTCTTCCACATACCTCAGCCATTCCTTCAACAGCCTCTGCTACCTTCGGGCCAACAATTTCTTGACTGGCCACTTTGCTTTCCTCCTCAGAGACCATTCATATACCCATCATGGTTTTGCATCCTGCTGCATCCGCAGTGCAAGCTCTTCCATCCTTGCTCTTATCTCGGTGAGTTCTTTATCAATCTCTGCATTACTCATCTGCTGGTGGCATCCTCTTCCACCATGCTCATGACCTTCAGTAGCCATCTTCCTGTTCCTATCTTCCCTCCTGGAAAACTTGTTGCTGTCACTCTGCAACTGAGAGAACTTCCAGCCTTTCCTATAGTACTCCTGACTATTTATTGACTGTTGTGCACCTTGCAACAATCATCACAAAGCTTCAACACTCTGTCTTCCTTTTCCTTTGTCTCCCTCTGCCTACAATATACAGACAAAATCAAGCTCTGATACCAAATTGAAGCAGACCCCCAACCCTCGGGCCAAGATCCGCACAGGATCGTTCCAATTCTTCCTTGAGCTGAAGCGGCTCCTTCGGTTCCCTGCTGAAACCTTCAATGAATTCGATCCACAGGTCCTTTGGAAACCCCACCTGTGCGAACGAGCACTAGGCGTGAGTTTCACCTCCTCCAAGCAACCACAACGCTCTGACCAAGGCCTTAAAACAAGCGCCTTTCACAACTCGCGATCTTGCGAGTTCGTGAGTTGATGACCCTCGACTCCTCTTCCTCCCAACCTCTAATACCCAAGCTTGTGATATGGTTATAGCTCCTCCTGTTAGCGCCCTCTACATATAACCGCAGGCTAGGGCTAACTGCTATCACCTCTCGCTACTTGCGACCTTGCGAGTTGGAGTGTCGAGCTCTCATGCTCTTTCCTTGCGAATCTCTGAAGTGCGATAAGTCAATAGGATGTTGACTCCTTCCTAGGCGACGAGTGTCCACCTATCAACCACGTGGTCCCCACCTGATGGATGTGCCACGTGTTCACCCAAGACCTAGCCCTCGGCACTTCGTGACTTCTAAAGTCGAAAGTGATTCCTCCAACCTCCGAACCCCCAATACACGATATAGCGAAGGTTCTAATCCAACAATCTTCACGTGACCTAGATCCAATGGCTATCTTTGCTCCTCGCTACTCGAAGCTTCGTGAAATCAAGAGTTTGGTTTGCCCTCTCCAAACTCCCGAACCTCGAATCCACGAGATAATCCAATGGCATGGATTGAAACGAGATCAATGACTCAGATTGACCCTCGAATCTTGGGTGATGGGTTTCACCAGCCTCTAACCACCCTGTAAATCTACAAGATCCAATGGTTATTGGCTATTCGACAATTCCCATGAAGTGCCTCCACCATCCATTTCAGTTGCTCTTTGTCTATGCACCCTCCCAGAGATTAAACTCTGTGTGACTTTCTCCTGGATCTGACGATTGTCAGCTATCCGCGCAAGATCTGACGGCCTAGATCTCTTTCTCTTTCACTGCGCTTTCCTGCCTGCACCTGGATGTAAACTTCAACAATCCAGATCTTTCTTCCTGCACCGATCCTACAGTAGTTGTAGCTCCCTTCTGAGCTTCCGCTTCTTCCTTCTCCCTGGAAGATTTATGAAGTATCAATTGTCTCGGCCTTTGCTTCCTCTTGCGAGCCTGCAACCTTGGTCTCGCCTGCATTCTTGGGACACTCCTCCTCCTGAGCTTCGGGACTGTGAAACCTTGAAAGGTTTCCCCGACTTCTGCACTCCTTGTAGCTATCTGTCCTGATCTTTTCTGCGCTCTTCTCCTGTGCTTGACAAGCCTTTAGACGACTGTCTTGAAAAGCCTTCAGATGGTTGTCTCTCAACACTTTACTCAGGTGTTGGCTAGGTGCACTCCTTGTACAAGTCTTTATCCTCTTGAGCTTCATTTTCTCAGACCTCAATGGTCTCTGCCCCTTTCTCTCCTTGAAGGGATGAAAATTCCCTCTGGCAACTTCCTGCTCAAGCACTCCTTGCTGAGCCTGTAGGGTGTTCAGTAACCTTGTGAAGGTCTTCCCTTGACACTTCTCTTCTCTCTGAACTCAGACAAGAGTTCCTTCTATGCCCTCTTGCACCAACTCAATGCCCACCTGGCAAAGTTTCCATAATCCTAAGTGATTTTGTCTTCTCAACGAACTCGAAATAGAGTTCTTCTCCTAATGCATCATGTGCATTCGCTCGATGCCTTATTGGCAGAGCCTTACAGAATCCTCAGAAATTATGCCTATCCTCTATGCCCTCCTCTGCACAGTCTTACCCCCAAGGTGTTCAACAACCTTGAGGATTCTCCCTAAGTCAGTGACTTCCTCTGGTGCACCCTCCTGGCACGTCTTTATCTGAAATTGCACAGAATTCAGAAGTGCACTCCTTCCACTGGCTTACAAAACCCGCAATGTTCTGTCATGCACTCTTTGCATGAAACCACAAAGAACCCAGACCTAGAATAAAAGAACTCACAGATAGGAAAATCTGCCTATCCCTGCAAATGCATACCTAACATGCATCTACAACATATCATCAACACATAAAGACATTCATCAACATACATAGAATAACATGCAGGAAAAACTGCTCTGATTTTATTAATATGAAATGCCTCTTTACAATGTGAGCTCGGACTGCAACAGAGTCACGGCTTCCTCTCTTCTCTATCTGCGCTAATTGACTAATTCTACAAATCCCAAGGATCGTTTACATGAGGGGGCTCTTTGAGCTCTTCCCTCCAAGCTACCTACTCTATTCAATTACATTGAATTACATTGAATGGGTTGTCTAGTCCAAATCAGATCTAGATCCCAGCCTTACAACCTATTTAAGGTGATCTTTAACTAATTCCTTTTCAAAGGAACAACTTTGGCTCTTCATATTTACAATCATTAATTACATTAATTCAAATTCAAAATATGAAAGTGAGAGGGTTGCACCTCTCTCCCATTGAATGCTCGCTTTAATGTGCCTGGCTGGCTAGCGCGTAGCTTTCTTGGAGTGATGCTCCTGTATCATACTCTTCTGCTGTGAAAAATTCAGGAGCTCCTACTCATGAGCTTCCTAGCATGGCTATTGAAATCCTCCTGGATCCCAAACAGTTCTCTAGAGTTTTCCATCTGCTCCTCTGCTTTGCTACTGTTGTTGCTTCTTCTGCCCTGCTGCTCTTGCAGGTTCTCCTCTTCTCATCTTCTCCTCACTGGAAATTTATGGTGCTGACCTTGACATCAACCTTTTGATCTCTTCGATCTTCCCATCCAGCTACTCCAATGGATGGCTCTTCTTTTGCAGCCTGCTCCGCTTCATTTCTGTCTTCTCAATGGGCAGATCTACATGATCCCCCATGTTGCTTTCCTTTGTGGCTTCAAATTGCCACCCCGCTACAAAGTTCAGCTCTGCAGTCTCCTCATTGAACTATTGTTCAGCTTCTCCCTGTGGCAGTTATGTTGCTGGCATGTCTCCAGATTCCTCCAGCTGCTCCTAAGACTGGAATTTTCCTTCACCCACTGTTGTATGCCTTGGCATCGCAATTATCATCTGGTCACATCCCTGGCTGAAATTTCTGAGTGATTCCTCATAATGCTCCTTTGCTAACATCTGCATGATTGTTTTCTCACGGCAGTCATCTACTTTCTCTAGATGGTTCAACCAATCCTCCAGCATCTCCAACTCCTTCTCCCATGGAGTGAGCATCTTATCTACATGCTCTTCTTCTTCCCTTG
The DNA here is from genome assembly GCA_032191745.1 of Picea mariana. Classification (NCBI taxonomy): domain Eukaryota; kingdom Viridiplantae; phylum Streptophyta; class Pinopsida; order Pinales; family Pinaceae; genus Picea; species Picea mariana. The sequence goes on from JASDQU010242301.1 coordinate 28,929, forward strand.
CTATCAGCTTCAGTGCTGCAGCTGTCTCCTTTTTAGCTTCCTGGCTAAAACTGTCGAGCCATTCCTCGGAATGCTCCTTTTCCTCTGCTTGGGCAGCCTCTGACATCTCCTCCATCTCTTTCTCCATGACAGTCTCTGCTAGTTGTTTGTCTTTTGTTGCTGCCTCGGCAACACACATGCTAGCCTCAACTGAGCTATATGGCAGGAATACCCTTATCCCTCCAATCATTAGAATTCTCTTATGATCTTCCTCTATCATCTCCTCTCGTTGATCTGAACTCACCTCCGAGTACATGAGACTTTCAGTCAGTCTCACCTTCTCTCCCTTGCCCACCTGGCAATATGGGATTTCCTCTCTGCCCTTCTGGCAGTCTATGAGACCCTCCAACGATCTCATATCGTTGCCCATCTGGAAATCTGAACTTTATGTTATGCCCTCGTGGCAGTCTATGAGACCTTCACTTGATCTCTTTTTATTTCCCACCTGGAAAATTGAAAATTCCTCACTGCCCGCTTGGCAGTCTTTGAGATCTTCCAGTGATCTCTTCTCCTCATCATCACTGAGATTTCTCCCATCTTTTGGTTCACACACATGAACCACTTCTTCTTCAACCCTAATGTCTTCCACATACCTCAGCCATTCCTTCAACAGCCTCCGCTACCTTCGGACCAACAATTTCTTAACTGGCCACTTTGCTTTCCTCCTCAGAGGCCATTCATATACCCATCGTGGTTTTGCATCTTGCTGCATCCGCAGTGCAAGCTCTTCCATCCTCTCTCTTATCTCGGTGAGTTCTTTATCAATCTCTTCTTTACTCATCTGTTGGTGGTGTCCTCTTCCACCATGCTCATGGCCTTCAATAGCCATCTACCTGTTCCTATCTACCCTCCTAGCAAGCTTGTTGCTATCACTTTGCAACTGAGAGCACTTCCATCCTTTCCTACAGCACTCCTGACTGTCTATTGATTGTTGTACACCTTGTAACAATCATCACAGAGCTTCAACACTATGTCTTTCTTTTCCTCTGGCTCCCTCTGCCTACAATATACAGAAAAAATCAATCTCTGATACCAAATTGACACAGACCCCCAACCCTCAGGCCGAGATCTGCACAGGATCGTTCCAATTCTTCCTTGAGCCGAAGCGTCTCCTTCGGTTCCCTGCTAAAACCTTCAACGAATCTGATCCACAGGTCCTTCGAAAACCCCACCTGTGCGAACGAGCACTAGGCGTGAGCTTCACCTCCTCCAAGTGACCACAACGCTCTAACCAAGGCCTTAACACAAGCGCCTTTCACAGCTTGCGATCTTGGGAGTTCGTGAGTCGATGACCCTCGATTCCTCTTCCTCCCAACCTTTGATACCCGAGCTTGCGATATGGGTATAGCTCCTCCTGTTAGCGCCCTCTACATATAACCATAGGCTAGGGCTAACTGCTAGCACCTCTCACTACTTGTGACTTCGTGAGTTGGAGTGTCGAGCTCTCGTGCTCTTTCCTTGCGAATCTTCAAAGTGCAATAAGTCAATAGGATGTTGACTCCTTCCCAGGTGACGAGTGTCCACCTATCAACCACGTGGTCCCCACCTGATGGATGCGCCACATGTTTATCTGAGACCTAGCCCTCGGCACTTTGTGACTTCTAAAGTCGAAAGTGATTCCTCCAACCTCCGAACCCTCGATACATGATATAGCGAAGGTTCTAATCCAATGGTCTTCCCGTGACCTGGATCCAACGGCTGTATCTACTCGTCGCTACTCGGAGCTTTGTGAAATCATGAGTTTGGTCTGCTCTCTCCAAACTCCCAAACCCAGAATCCATGAGATAATCCAACGACATGGATTGAAACAAGATCAATGACTCACATTGACCCTCGAATCTTGGGTGATGCGTTTCACCAGCCTCTAACCACCCTACAACTTTGCAATATCCAATGGCTATCGGCTATTCGACACTTCCTTCATGAAGTTTCTCCACCATCCATTTCAGTTGCTCTTTGTCTGTGCACCCTCCCAGAGATTGAACTCTGTGTGACTTTCTCCTGGATCCGATGGTTGTCGGTTATCCGCACAAGATCTAACGACCCAGATTTCTTTCTCTTTTGTTGCACTTTCCTACCTGCACCTGGACGTAAACTTCAATGATCCAAATATTTCTTTCGGCACCAATCCTACGATAGTTGTAGCTCCCTCCTAAGCTTCCGCTTCTTCCTTCTCCTTGGAAGATTTCTGAAGTATCAAAGGTCTCGACCTTTTCTTCCTCTTACGAGCCTAAAACCTTGGTCTCGTCTGCGTTCTTGGGACGCTCCTCCTCCTAAGCTTCGGGACTATAAAACCCTGAAAGGTTTCCCCAACTTCTGCGCTCCTTGCAGCTATCTGTCCTGAGCTTTTCTGTGCTCTACTCCTGCGCTTGACAAGCCTTCAGACGGTTGTCTTGACAAGCCTTCAGACGGTTGTCTCTTAACACTTTACTCAGGTGTTGGCCTGGTGCACTTCTTGTGTAGATCTTTATCCTCTTGAGCTTCAATTGCTCAGACCTCAATGGTCTCTGCCCCTTTCTCTCCTTGAAGGGATGGAAATTCCCTCTGGCAACTTCCTGCTCAAGCACTCCTTGCTGAGCCTGCAAGGTGTTCAGTAACCCTGTGAAGGTCTTCCCTTGACACTTCTCTTCTCTCTGAACTCAGACAAGAGTTCCTTCTGTGCCCTCCTGCACCAACTCAATGCCCACCTGGCATAGTTTTCAGAATCCTCTATGATTCTATCTTCTCAACGAACTCGAAATAGAGTTCTTCTCCTAATGCATCCTGTGCATTCGCTCGATGCCCTCTTGGCAGAGCCTTACAAAATCCTCAGAAATTTTTCCTATCCTCTGTGCCCTCCTCTGCACAGTCTTACCCCCAAGGTGTTCAACAACCTTAAGGATTCTCCCTAAGTCAGTGACTTTCTCTGGTGCGCCCTCCTGGCACGTCTTTGTCTGAAATTCTGCAAAATTTAGAAGTGCACTCCTTGCACTGGCTTACAGAACCCGCAGTGTTTTGTCATGCACTCTTTGCATGAAACTACAAAGAACCCAAACCTGGAATCAAAGAACTCACAAATAGGAAAATATGCCTATCCTTGCAAATGCATACCTAACATGCCTCTACAGTATATCATCAACACATAAAGACATTCATCAACGTACACAGAATAACATACAGGAGAAACTGCTCGATTGTATTAATATGAAATGCCTCTTTACAATGTGAGCTCGGACTACAACAGAGTCACGACTTCCTCTCTTCTCTATCTGCGCTAATTGACTAACTCTACAAATCCCAAGGATCTTTTACATGAGGGGGCTCTTTGAGCTCTTGCCTCCAAGCTACCTACTCTATTTAATTACATTGAATTACATTGAATGGGTTGTCTAGTCCGAATCAGATCTAGATCCCAGCCTTACAACCTATTTAAGGCGATCTTTAACTAATGCCTGCTCAAAGGCACGGCTTTGGCTCTTCAACCTTACAATCATTAATTACATTAATTCAAATTCAAAATATGAAATTGAGAGGGCTGCACCTCTCTCCCATTGAATGTGCACTTTAATGTGTCTGGCTGGCTGGCACGTAGCTGGGTTGGAGTGATGCTCCTCCATCAAGTGATCTTGTCTTTGTCACACTCATTAAAATGGTTTTGAATATATGACTTTTTGGTGATAGTTTACCCCTTTTTCAAACCAACTAGACTATCTCCGAAAAAGTTACTCCTTGGAGTCTTCTTTTACCTTTTTTTAGACTCTCTAAACGTGAAAAAACTATTGATTTTACCTTCTCTGGGCTCGTTAAAAATACATTAAAGGGGGTTTCATTGTGTCTTTCTATTCACATTTTCATCTCTATGTCTTTGGCCTAATTCTAGATCCATGTATCTCTCAACTGAGCATTTGAAGCATGCCTTATATGCAAGCCTTGTAGCACTTTGCCTCTGCGACCTGACACCTTGACCCATGGAGGAATTTTCCCCGAGTGTCCTTTCCCTGCACATGTCTCCTTGCTCTGAGCATTAGTGTGTTCCTTTTGCTTGGAACTAGTATGCTTTCCCGTGACACTCATTCCTCCTTTGTAAAGTATCTTTCTTTTATTCTTTTTCAAGATCTTAAAAAAATTGAAAAAGACAAAAAAAATCAAAAAACCCAAAAAGAGGGGACGGGAAATATATTCTTTTTTGGCAGCACAATGAGTCGCCCTTGGACAAAGCACATCCTTCCATTTGTTCTTCAAGCATTAGGATCTAATATGACCTTAGGAATCTCTTCTCGCTACATAGAGATGTGTCCTCCTCCATTTGGTTACTCTTCCAAACACATGGAGAGTTTGTGTTGTCTCCTGCATCGTGAACTTATGTCAATGTCATGATGCATGAGTTTGATCATCTTTCATGCTTTTTTCTAAGGGAAGTTTCACCCAACTTGAGTCAGCCTTTCTTCATTTTGTCTCTTGACCTCATGAGTCAGCCATCCCGAAAGTCCATTCAAGTCCTGATTCAAAATCAATGAAGTTCTCTACCTGATCATCGAGATCCTCTTGTCTTTTCCCGACGAGCCATCGAAGACCTATGGGTAGTGAAGTAATACACTCACATTGTACTCCTACCTGATTTTTGAAGATAATGAAGTTGTTTCTCGAGCTATGAAGACCTCATCTCCAACCATTGGGCGTTATTGGCTTCTTGAAGATGGATACTATACTTGTATATCTTTGATTTTGATACGTAGATCCACTATGTATTGCTCGCAACTATACTTTATATAGTTATATGACATGGATCTACAGTGTATTTGATTTGCAACCATGATTTATTTCACCCGAGCATGGGTCTACCTGCTTCGGAGAGACAATTGTTATTTTGCAGATGGCACCTCCTGAACTCTGGTCCTGTGCTCACTCGTTTCATACATTGGTGAAGATTTTGTAATGTATTTCAGCCATCAGATGCTATTTTGACCTCACACATTAGGGGGAATATGTTATAACCCTAAATTTCTCTACACATGCATACCTGGCCTTTGGCCCTCTTACTTGCATTTTTTTCAAAAGCATTGTTGAGTTTCTCTTCTTAAAAACCAATTTTTTGAAGATGTATGTGCCCTGCACCACTACTACCCGCATACATAAGCTTGATGCACCACTACTACCCACATACATACGCTTGATGCATCACTACAACTCTCGTACATATGCATGTTGCACCATTACAACCCGCGTTTACTTGCAAAATTTGCAAAAAATAAAAATTTGTGAGGAATTCGTTGAGATTACGGGCTATTGGGTAGTTTCCCAAGTAATCCACTTCCTATAGACCGTCATCCAACCGAATAACCATCCTTTTGTCATATAAAAGGAGGTGTTGGGGTCTCATTTTACATCTAGACATAAGAACAGTGAAACTCTACCCGTTTCACATACCCTCCTTGCTCAAGTTATTGCATCCCTTTTGTGAGAATTGCCTCAGCATTCCCCATTAGCCCTTCTTCCTCCATCAGAACCCATTCACTTCTCAAGAAGATATCAAAAGGTTCAGAGGAGAATCCATACAAAGGTGCACTTGGAGCTTGGTGAAGAGGAGCCAGGACCAGGTTCGCGGAGCGGTAGTCGGCTTTGATTGTAAAGGTATAATCATTGAGTTATTAATAAAATAATTACTTTTCATGTCCCAAATCATGGTGCACTAAATTCTTTCATCGGTTTATGTTTTGACATTATAAAATCTAACCCTAATTTGTATATGAAATAGCATGCTTGTATTTTTTTGTTTGTCTATCTTTGAATGCAGTTCATCCCTGGGAGGAGGCGTGCAGTCAACAAAAATTTCAACCGTGATGGGATCATCACCAAACGCGGAGTAGAGGTATAGTTACCCAATCTCCCTCATCTTTTATTTTCTTGTGTAAGTTTCAGTGTGTTTGGGGTAGTTTAGAGAAGCAGTTGAATTTTAGACGGTTAATTGATCTGCCTACATTCTAAACCCTAGTGTAGTCGTAGGGGGGTTTTTCCCATTATCACTTTGGGATCTTGATGTGGAAATATTGAGTGCATGAAAAGAAAATGACATTATCTTTGTGGGAGAGATCTACCACATAAAAAACTATGTTAGTGCATTAATAATATAGTTTTATGAGGACGATCTTGGCAAACTTGATGTGCATCCCTGTTACAATTGCGATAGAAAACTGGGCATGTGACATGGTAAAGAATCCTTGGTTAATAATGAGTCGTTCACATATTAGGGTTGGAGTGATAAGATGATGACTACAATAATTTTTGTTTCTTGATTGTACCCTTGCCACTCCTATGTGTGCTTCTAGAACTTATCTTAATCAACCTCCATTTGGGGTGAAAGAGAAGTGAACCCTTTTGTGAACTCTTTGAAAATATGCCATGCATTTCCTTAACCTCTTTCAAACATCCATGCCTAGTATATCCTCCCTCATTTCACTTAGATCTTCGATCTCATGCATGCAATGTACATGATCCTTTTTGAGCTAACACGTTCATCCTTTTGAAAAGCAGTGGTGCAACATCAACAACATTTGCAAATGCTAATGCAGACTCTATAAACCCACTCCTAACCCCTCATCATGAAAACCAAAAATTTCACCGCTAAATTGGCTATTGTGTTCCAAGTAAATTATATATAATTTATACAAAATTTACTTAAACCATACTAAATAATCCTAAATTTATATGAAAATCTATATTCTTGAAAAAAAAAATAGTATAATTTCATAAAATTATTTATTACAAGTTTATACCTTAAAACAAACATGACATTAATACCAAAAGCTATATATTCAAATATAAACAATTACTTTACAAATAAATAATTATTAAATTTTAAATAAAAATAATAGAAATGAAATTTTAAATAACAATTATATTCTTTAACACATTTAAGTGGTATATCATGTCCCTACATGGGACATATAGAAATCACCTTTGGTGATTAATCCCTGCCATACATGAGGCAATTAATGCAACAAGCTTTTTGTAAACTTTGGTTCTCCAATGTTTTGGAGATTTTCTATTTAAAAACAATTTTTGCAAACCATATTTTGGATGCTCCAATGATGACATTGACCTTGTGGATTGTACTTGAGGAGGTAGTGTTTGATTGATGCTATGGTGCATCTAATGTTGTCCTGTGTATTCACTACTCTATATTCATTTATTTGAAGTCCAATGAATACACTAGATTGAGTGTTTTGAAGTGTAGTGGGTGTTTGAGGCGGTGGTTATTGTTCTTGATTTATGGTTTTTGTGAGGTTTGCATTTGAGTTCTTGGAGAATAGGATTTGTTGTTTAGATTTGAATTCTAGAGTGCAACAATGTGTAGTGGTATATTTGTGGTTGTTCGTTTGTGGCACTTAGTTTCGATGTAACGTATCTATGGTCTAGATTTGAGTTTTGGAGCACAATGTCATGTAGTGGTTTGATGTCTAGTTGTTTTCTTGTTCCTTTTGGTTTTGTCATGTTTCCTACTTATATGGAATGAATAGATTGTGATCACATATGGGAAACTAGTATATACATCACTCTTCTATTGGCATGATTGTTCCAATTCACATTTGATGTGAGGACTCTTTCTTGGTCATTCAAAGCACAAATTTATGACATACTTTATATACTTTTGCTTCATGATGAATTTGTTTCACTCAATGGACTTTCCTAGAAGACTCATCATGGAATATGAGGTTGTCATTAGATATATTACACACATTTACATTGATGGTTTCACATGCAGATGGTACATATGATGATAGCACCTCTTGGTTTTAATTTATTTCTTCAATTGCAAAATATGGTTTCTTGGTTTATTGGTTCTTAATTGTATGTGGTGCTAGTGTTTCCTACATTGGCTATGAATGTGGTGAACATTGGTGTAATCTAATAATGTATCATAACACTCTTGCTTAGGAATACCATGGTGGGTCATAATTAGCCTTTAGATAAGTGTTTGTTGATGTTTGGACAACATCGAGAAGACATTCTGCCAAATATAAATATGTATATATATATAATATCAAATAATATATGATATGATATTTATAATACAAAGTATAAATATATATAATAAATAAGTAGTTATTTATTATTCAAGGGATGCATCCTTTCATGGATGGTCGCCATATTTTTTCTATATATGGAACACTCATCATTGTAATAATATATTCATATACAATATTATCTCATATGAAAAATCAACATGGTATCAGAGAGAGATTGAGCTTGACTCCCTCACGGGAGGGCCCAGGTAAATGTAAGGGAAATAGAAGCATGAGTAGAGGAATAGATTCATATAGGTAAAAGTAGATAGCTTGTGTGGATTGTTGCTATGTATTTGTAGTAGTGTGAGGTTTTTCCATGGCTTAATTAGGATGAGAAAAAGAATGAAAGCATTGTGATGTGGGAGATGAAAGAAACCACATCCACCGTGGAGAAAGATTCTGAGAACTCCCACGTGGCTTCACTGAAAGAGATTTTGTGGAGAAAAGGCTTAGAGTAGAGCGTGTTGTTGTAGTGAGAGACAATGCCAAGGCTCGAGAATGAGAACAAAGATCTTTTGCAGAGACAAGGGAATGCGAGAATTATGGCTTCTTGTGAAGATGCATGTTGATCCCATTGATGACCTTGGAAACAACGCTCGAAGAAATGATCACATTATTTCCAAACTGCTCCTTTGGCGACAATTCTCTTAAATTGGAGTTGTTTGAGATGATGAAATTGGATTTAATGTCGTAAAGGATTGTTGGATGTATGGAGTTTGTAGCTCCTTACGGTGGCAGGTGCGAGGAAATCCACTCTCAAGGAAAAAATCGCAGCAGATACTGTTGCAGCATTGCTTGTTGCCTCCATCGTCTTTGTACCCATTGACAATCCTTATTTCCATCGCATTCTCGAAAGAGCTAGATCGCTATTTCATTTTGTTGACCAGTACTGTATAACATATGGTATAAAATGCCCTTTCTATTGCTCATTCTCGGGCTATGGTTTGTTATCCTATGATTTTTTTCCCACGGACTATACTGGAGGAAATCCTGTCATGATGATCGGTGAGGAACCCAAAGAGACAAGTAATAAAGGTCAATGGGAGACATTGCAAAGGAATTACTTTCTCATCTCGTGAAATTGACCAAGATTTCTTAATGAGTGGGTTCCATTATGAAATAAAGGAAAATATATAAAATGTGAGGCAACATCGTGTTAATGGGGCATTTAATGGTATTCTCCATTGTCTCCTTGCTTCTCATAATCTGCTTGTGCCAAATATTTGATATTGTTATGTGGAGAAATACCTCTAAAGATGGATCATGTGTCAAATTGGAATATCAATTGGGTACAATTGAAAGATAAAGTTCTGTATGTTGAGAAGATGGATTGTGGCAAGAGGGTTCTCCTAGAAAGAGGGAGTATCCAGTGAGGCAAACTGGACAAGCAGGGTTTTCAGTGACACAGGGAGTTGGCCTCAGAGTTTGAAATGAAGGATCATGGCTTAATGAATTACTATTTGGGATTATAAGTATGGCAGAAGCTAGGTGAGATCTTCCTTGTTCAAGGGAAGTATGTTGTGAAGATCCATCAAAAGTTTGGGATGATGGATTGAAAATCCATGGCAACTCCCATGGTGAAAAACCTGAAGAAGTTGAGAGACTATGATTATGAACTAGTAGACCCCTCCACATACCGAAAATTGATTGGCTCACTGATGTATTTGGTTAATACTGGGACAGACATCTTCTTTGTTGTGAACATGTTGAGCAAGTTCTAGGTGGAACCAAGACACGAGCATTGGATTGTTGCAAAGCACATATTGAGATATTTGTGTGGCATGCTAAACTATGGTTTGAGATATGTCTCAAACAATGATGTACAGTTGCAATGATATACAGATTCTGATTGGGCAGGGAGTGCAGATGACATAAAGAGTACTTCAGGAGTATGCTTCAGTTTGGACTCTACTATGATAACTTAGACTAGCAGTAAGCAGAAGTTTGTTGCGCTCAGTACTGCAGAGGCAGAGTATATTGCAATTTGTAATGCATGTACATAAGTAGTATGTCTCTGTAAGATGGTTTATGGATTGTTTGATTAGGTGCTGGAATCAACCATGATATTATGTGATAATAAAAGTTGTGTAAAGCTTTCATAGAACCCTGTGTTCCATGAAAGGTCGAAGCACATAGAGATCAAGTACTACTACCTCCGTGATAAAGTCCATAAGGGAAATATAACACTCCAGTATATATCCACCGATGAGAAGATAGCAGATATTCTTACGAAACCCTTGTCCAAAGGGAATTTTGTATACTTTAGGGACAAGTTGGGACTTGTGTAGATTTCTCCCTTGGTTGAGAGGGAGTTTTGATCTGTATCATGATAGTACAGATTAGATATGATGTTTTTGCATCATGCTAGTACAACTTAGATATGATACAGATGTTGGGAGTCACATCATGCTAGTACAACTTAGATATGATGCATTAGCATTATGCTAGTACAACTTAGAGATAATGCAGTTACCCGACTTGCATCATACTAGTACAACTTAGATATGATGAATTAGCATCATTCTAGTACAACTTAGAGATGATGCAGTTACCTGACTCACATCATACTAGTACAACTTAGATATGATGCAGTACCATCATGTTAGTACAACTTAGATATGATGCAAAAGAATCATGCTAGTACAACTTAGAGATTATGTAGATGATATTCCACATCATGTCATTACAACTTACATATGATGCATTTGCATCATGCTAGTACAACTTAGATATGATACAATGGATGATATGACTTGATGTGCACCTTACCAGATGAATTATGGCTCAGATATGATGCAATTGATGATATGTCATGATATATTTTATGTAACTTTCCATTAGATAAAATTGGTCAACTTGAATACATTTAGCTGGTTGTTATGAACACCTCCCTAGTTAAGAGGGAGTGTTGAAATTGTAACTATGGTTTGTCTTCATAATGTATATATTCCAAAAAGAATATTCTAGAAAAGAATATGTGTACTTATAAAAGTCAGCCCTACATGTGGCACAGATGGTGACCTGATCAGGAAGAATGGCCCTTGTAGTCATGTGACACTTCGTTGAGTGCGTGAAAATTGCAGAACACATGTGTAGTCGTGAGACTATGGAAAATAGTGTGTGTATCTGGACAGTAGTTGTATGCTACTACAATGGTTTTGTACCATTGGTGGAGACTGTGTGTCTCTAGATAGTAGTTGTGTGCTACTGCAGTGGTTGTGTACCATTGGACAATAGTTGTGTACTATTATGGATCATCACTGTTGTGTTCTATTGGATGGAATTTTAGTAGATGTGTACTACTAGTTGATTTCCATGGAGACTAACAGATCACTTTGAAGTAGTTGTGTGCTACTTCTTGATCACAGAGACTATGACAAATGATTTGATCTACCAATGGTATGGTAGCAACTGTGTGCTACTAGTTTATTATAGAGTATTCAATGGACTACTAAATGAATACATCGTGGAAATATACCTTCCTAGTTAAGAGGAAGCGTTGATGTTTGAGTCAACAAGTGAGAGACATTCTCCCTAGAGGGTCTTGTGTGGAATAGTAAGGGGGGAATGTGGAATTCATCCTGACATGCCCCATATGGTCGGATGAAGGAACCAAGACATTAGTTTCATGAGGAAACCTCGATATGTCTTGGGGGACATTGGTTCCATGAGGGAACCTCTATGTGTTCTAGAGAATACATTGTTTACATCGGGGAACCTTGATATGTCTTAGACATGTGCTCCATGAGGGAACCACGAGATGTCTAGTATGGACACAGTTCATGAGTGAGTTGAGACATTAGTTTCATGAGGGAACCTCGATATGTCAAGTATGGCCCAAGATGACTTAGCTTGATCAAACCCAATGGATTGGCCACCCCTTGTCGGATGAGCTAGCTCAAGTCTTGTGGATACCAACTACATGACGTGTACAAACACAGGTGAATGACCCTAGTAAGCATCAGGAGGACCTTCTCCTAGATTGGGTTGTAGACCAATGGAGATAGGATACATTTATCACAAGGGTGTACTTTTGATAAATGGGCCCAAGTGTAGTCCTTCCTTGATCATGCCAAGGAGTGATATGGAATCGAGGTGCTTAAGGTGATTTCCATTTATCAAATAGCATTGGGCTGACATTCACTCACAGGGGTGTACGTGTGGTAAATGGCCTTGGTGTAATATTTTTCCTTAGTCATGGTGATTTGACTTGGAATGATAAAGACTTAAAGATGTTAGATGCTATCACATGCAGACCCATAGTGAGCCTGATCTCAGAGAGAGTCAAATGGTTCAAAGGGAGAGTCGTAGAAGGAGTTTCCCCTCGATTCAGGTGGGAGAGAGACATCTCCCAAGACTAACAGGTGTCATGATTCTAGAGTGAATTTTGTATACTTCAAAGACAAGATTTGGCATGATGAAGAATGTCTCCCTCATTGAGAGGGAGTGTTGATGTTTGGACAACATCGACAAGACATTCTTTCATATATAAATATGTATATATATATATAATATCATATAATATATGACATGATATTTATAATACAAAGTATAAATATATATAATAAATAAGTAGTTATTTATTATTCAAGGGAAGCACCCTTTCATAGATGGTCACCATATGTTCTCTATATATGGAACACTCATCATTGTAATAATATATTCATATACAATATTATCTCATATGAAAAATCAATAGTATCGGCATCTTCTAATTCAAGCTGTAATACTAGATACCTAGGTGGTGTAGCATGTTCATATCCCTTAACCATTTTATATGCCCTTTCATATTTCCATTCACACCATACAAATTCATCATATTTCAGCTCATGGTTTTATTCTCATGTGCCATACATCAAGGTCTATCTTTAATATTCCCATGAGAAAATCCTCATCTTAAGAGATATAAGCTCAAGGATAAATAAGCTAAAATAAAAAGGCAAATAATAAAGCTTGAGCTATGCCACGTTTCTATGAGGCCAACGCCCCAAGTCACATGCTTAAAAATGCATATCTAAAGAAAAGAGACCAATAAAAAAAGAAAAATAAAAAAAAGGGTAGCAAGAAATAGTGTTGAGGAATGGTAACCCAATGCTAAGCACTTATTCATATTTAAATACCTTGTATGTGGCTATGAGATTCAATTTCAAGAAGTCACCCACCCCCACCTTTGAACATCACACTCCATCACATCACATACTTCTAACTTAGTGTCCTAGGAAATACCTATTGGTACTAGGAGTTGTCACATATAATAGAGGTTAATGTTGTCCCCACCATGGTTGAACTTAGTAAATGTATACAAATTAAATGAGTTATTGAAAAATAGGAGATTTCATTTGATATTTACCACCTAATGACACATATATTGATGCATGGCCCATCACTATAGGTGGGTGTCTTGCATTAGGATCTATGTACTTTCATCAGGAGTTGCATCTATGCCTTGGGATCCATGACACTTGCCTCTAGATTTATGTACTTCCATTGGGATCCATGACATTGCATTGGTATGTGTGTATCTGCCTTGAGATCCATGTGTTTTCATTGGGATGTGTACTTGCATTGGGGTACGTGTACCTTCTTTGGTATTTGTGACATTTGTATTGGACACTATGACAAAGCTTATGCATCATCATTTGCACATGTGTTATCCTTCCTCATGATGATGCCTAGTTTATAGATGATGGACACATCATCATGGCTTACACATGTCATCTATTTTTCCAATTGGCATTACTCATGGAGGAGGTGGAGAATTTTCGGTTGAGCACGCCTCTTCCCTGGATTATTCTCACATGTGTGGATTGTTATTATGGCCTAGTGAAGCATTTATGTTGGAGCACCCCTCTTTTTTATCATTTGTTCACACATGTGAGGTGGTTGAGGTGGTTACAACACATCTTTGGAGAGTGCCCTCATTAATTGGCATATGTGAGAGTTAGTTACATGTTGTTGGAGCACTTCTTGGGGCCACACCTCATTCCTTGAGCCCATTTATCTCACATGTGTGATTTTTTATGGTAGTTGGAGAATTTTGAGGGGGAAAACTTCATTTATTGAGCTCTAGTCCACATGTGTGGATATTTTTTACTAGTTCGAGGAGAGTTTCATGCATGATGACTAGGTCGACCTCCCTATGGAGGAAATTATTTATGATTTGAACACATTTGTTTGCTAATTTGAGGAGGTTTTCCACTTGGTTGAGATGCCTATGTTGTCTTGTTGTACATGTGACATCTAGTCCATCATTTTTTGTTATTGTTGATCTCATCCTATTTAGTTAGTTGAATGATTTACTATTTTGAGGATAGTTAGTTAGACATCTAGTATTATTTTATTTTGGGGCTCTTGAGATTTTTAACTTTCTAATCCTCACACCTAGGTGAATTTCTTTCTAGTGATTTCCTTGTTGTAAATAAAATTAGCAGCCCACAAAACAAAACACATTGTTGGAATAATTAACTCAAATAAATAGCGGAAGAAACATTGGAAACCAAATCTCATACACAATACACAAAGATGTTTTTCCCTTCAAATAAGATTATCATTAGAATAATATCAAAGATTACAAGGGCTCCCTTACCAGGAAAATGGTCGACATAGAAATACATAAAACTATAAACAACACCTGCAGACTCTAGTAACTCCTTCGTGGTTGTACGACCCCATACTTTCACTTCTCAAAGATTGTATGCACCTATCCTCATTGTCACCCATATATATATGTGCTTTCCTACACTAAATCCCACGTACACATTGTTGGAATACTAAGAGGGGGGGTGAATCAATATTAACACAATTATTATGTTTTAACCACAATATGTATTGTTTAACTTTATGAGCAGTTCATCAATAACATTCAAAAAATCATAAGCAGTATAAATGAATAGTGAACAATAAGCAACCACACGAGTACACAGTACACCAGTATTTTACGTGGAAACCTAATGCGGGAGAAAACCACATAATTCTTTTCTTGTATGTCAAAATAAATACATTCATAGGAAGCACCAACTTCCTTGTTTTCCAACTACAATTGGAAGGAGGCTCCAACCCCCTAATTGGCATAAGTTTTTCCATGCCATCAACGTTTCATCAGAGTGTTGTCGTCAATTCCAAAGGGGGATATTGGAAATGGAGAGAGAAAAAACTAGGGGATATTGGAAATGGAGAGCGTTGTTCTTCTCTCCATTTCCATGCCTTTGAATACTCTCTCTCTCCCCTTTTGAAATCAACGACGAAGAGTAACTTCCCTTTGGGGTTTCTCCCCCTATCTAAACTAGCCTTTGGAATACTCCCCTTGTTTGTACTGTCCTTTCGGTTGTTCCCCCTGTCTAGAAGCTTCAAACATTTTTGTTTTCCTTTCTCTTTATGGTGCTTCCTCATGTAAATACATGAAATATATGAAAATCATTCAAAAATTAACTGTGGTATAGAACCTACTCCAAGTTTCTATTGAAGATACTCAAAGGTCTCCCCCGGGAGAGGTTTGGTGAAAATATCTGCAATTTTCTCTTTTGTCCCAACATACTTGACCTTGATGTTCTTCTATGCAACCTATTCTCGTAGAAAGTGAAACTTGATCAGAATATGTTTCGTCTTGGAGTGCATCACTTGATTCTTTGAGATACTGATGGCGTTGGTGTTATCACAAAATATCAAAATGGGCTCATCATATTCAACTTGTATATCCTTCAAAGTTTGTTTCATCCATAGAACCTGAATACAACATGATGTTGCTGCAATATACTATGCTTTTGTTGTATACAAAGATATTGATTATTTTTTCTTGCTCAACCATGATACCGGGCACTCACCCAAGTAGAAAGATACTCCACTTGTACTTCTTCTATCATCAATGCAACCTTTCCAATCTACACCTATGTAGGAAACAACAAATAGATTATTTCCTTTTGGATACCATAATCCAAACTCCTATGTACATTTTCTATATCTGAATATCCTCTTCACTACCATAACATGTGATTCCTTTGGTGTTGCTTGAAACCTTGCAACCTGTCCAACTGCTTGCATCACATCCAGTCTAGAAGCAATGACATAGAGTAAGATGCCAATCATTGATCTGTATTGTCTTAGGTCTGCATCCTGTGAATCATCATCCTTACTTAACTTGCAATTGGTTTGCATAGGAGTACTAACCGGTTTGCAATCTTCCATTCCAAACCTTTTTATCATTTCTATGATATACTTGGTCTGATAGATGAAGATACCTTTGTTGCTATGAAAAATATAGAGATTGTTGTCTACATTTCCTTTCCTGAACCCTTGTTGTTGTAAGTATTTGTCCAGTCTTGAATACTATGCTCTAGGGGATTGTTTGAGACCATATAGTTCCTTCTTCAACCTGCAAACATAATTTTCCTTTTCTGACAACTGAAATCCTTCTGGTTGCTCAATGTATACTTCTTCTTCTAACTCTCCATTCAGAAAGGTTGAATTTACATCCATCTGATACACCTTGATATTTTTGGAACACACATAATCTAGAATCAACCTAATTGCTTCCATTCTGGAAATTGGGGAAAATGTCTCTTCAAAGTCTATACCTTCAACATGAGTGTATCCTTTACATACCAATCTTGCTTTGTTCTTGGTAACATGTCCATCCTCGTTCAATTTGTTTTTTAAGACCTACTTTGTGTCAATCACATTCTTATTCTCTAGTCTTGGAACAAGTTCCCAAGTGTCATTCTTTTCTATCTAGTCCAATTCTTCATTCATAGCTTCGATCCAGTATTTATCCTTGATGGCTTCTTCAAAATTGCTTGGCTCAATTTTGAATGGCAGTGTTAGGTGTTGTTGTTCTAGTAAACATATTCTTCTTTGGGTTTCAAATCCTGTATCTTTATTCCCAACAATCGATTTTGGTGGATGATTTTTTTGTACTCGTTTGTTAGGTGTATTTGGAGGTGCTTGAATATCATTTTTCTCTTTCTCTGCCTCTGACTACTCTTCTTATTCATCGGATTCTTCATCTACTTATTGTTCTTTCAAATATTATTCGTGATCATATTCCACTGAATATTTGCTTCCTGCTTTTTTCTTCCGCCCATCTATTTCATCAATCATCACATTGATTCTTTCCACTATTCTGATGAGTCTTAGATTGAAGCATTTGTATGCTTTTATTTTTCTTGAGTACCCAACTAGTATGTCGTTATTAACTCGAGAGTCAGATTTTCCAATCCTACCATCTTATCTTTCGATATAACATTTGCTTCTGAACACTTTGAAATGCTTCACATTTGTTGGTCTTCCTTTCCATAACTCGTAGGGAGTTTTATCATTGTTATTTCTAATCATTTCTCTGCTCTGAATATGAACTATTGTATGGATTTCCTGTACCCAAAAGATGTCTTTCATCTTGGAATCATTTAACATGGTTTTGGCCATTTCCTGCACTATTATGTTCTTTCTTTCGACAACTCCATTTTGTTAAGGTGTCCTAGCAATTGAGAACTATATTTTTATCTCATGTTCACTACAGAATTCCATGAATTCCTTTGATGTAAATTCTCCTCCATTGTCTGATCTTAAATAATTGATTTTCATCTATGTTTTAGTTTCAACCATTTCCTTGTATATATTGAAGTGTTCAAAAGCCTCTGACTTCTTCCCGAGAAAGAAAACTGTAGTCATCCTTGTGTATTCATCAACTAGTAACATAAAGTATCGTTCTCCATTCAATCTCTTTGTTCTTGTCAGTCCACATAGATCTATATGAAAAATATTTAGTGGTTTTTTTGTGGAGTGCTCCTTTGATTTGAACTTGGTCCTCGTTTGTTTTCCCTATATGAAATGCTTGCATAGAGTATTTGTTGGCTTCAAGATCTCATGAATTTCTCTTACTACTTCCTTTCTGCTGATTTTTTATGAGATTATCAAAGTTTATGTGACCCAATTTTTTGTGCCAGAGCCAACTTTCATCGTCCTTTCCTAGGCAATATATTTCCTTTCCAATTTCATTTAGTACATATATGTTTCTTGGAGTTCTTACAATTGTAGCTACCAACTTTCTCGATCCTTCTTTTCTTATCTCACATTTATCCGAGTCAAACATAAGTTTGTGTCCTTGATAACACATTTGAATTACACTTAGAATATTGTGCTTCATGTCTTCGACTAGTAGAACATTTTCTGCCCTGGCATCCTTGCTTCCAAGCTTAATTGTGCCTCTTCTTATAATTATGGCTTATTCTTCATTCCTAAATTAAACTAATCCATCTCTTTCTTTGTTCAATGTTAGAAACTTGTCCTTATCACATGCCATATGCTTTGAGCAGCCATTGTCAACATATCATCCATGTTTCTTGTGTTGAGTTTGTAAAGCAAGCACGCGTTCTTCAATGTTGAATTGATCATTCTTCCTTATCCATATCCTTTTTGTTTCATGTCTGTGAATGTTGATATTCTGTTGTGATTCTTTAGGAGGAACAATCAATCTACAATCTTTTGACTTGTGTCCAAAGTTGTTGCAATTGTATCATTCTACTTCAACACTCAAGGATTCAAATATGTTGCAACTTCTGCTATGTGCTTCATGAGACCTTCTAGGATAACCATTTCTTGTGTAGCCTTCATAATTGTTTTTGTTCTTGGTATTGGCTATACAATTGGTTTATGAATAACATAAACCAAGAAAAATAGTTTGATACCTGGGGGTGGAAGATCTTCTGAATGTTGTTTCTCTTCTGAATCCTTCTTCTTCTCAGGTTTTCTCTATTGTTGGTTACTGCTGATTTTGAGTTTTGAATCTTCTGGGTGGTGCAGTGTCTTTGTAATATTCTTCTTGATTCATCCTGCCTGCTTCCTTCTTAGAATAATCTCTGATTGTTTCTGCATAGCTTCTTTGTTTTGTTGCCTTGGAGCTTGAGATTTTCTCTATTTGGTTATATCCTAGTCCGGATTTGTCATGGTATGGCCTTTGACTGCTAATGATCTCATCCAATACTTTACTGTTCTTTTGTTGCATGTCCTTCTTTTGAAGATCTTTTCTTTGAGTGACTATTTATTCTTACAAGCCTTCGATCATCTTGTCATTTTCATCTAAATGACCTCTGAGTGCTTCTTTAATTATGTTGTCTTCTTCTACTTGGATTTTTAACTTTGTAAGAATCTGCTCGACTTATTCATAATTGGAATTTTGAGATCCTTATTTCTCTTTTAGTTCTTCCTTGAGTGACATGATTTTATTTCTTTCAATCCTTAGCTCTTCTAGTGCACTAAATAATTCTACTCTGAGATCGACTTCTCCTTCTTCTTCAGAATCTTCTTTGAAATCTTCTATTGCCATGAAGAGTACTATTTTTGTCTTGTTGTCACTGTCTTCATCCTCATCTAATGATGAACTGTCTTCTTTGGTGCAGAGACTTTTCTTGAAGAATTTATTTTTGTTTCTTCTACCCGTTTGATTTTTTTCTTTTCTTTTTAGGGTCTTCTTCTTTATCACTTTCCTTATTCTTATGAGGACATTTAGAAGCAAAATGACCAATACCACCACAATTAACACATTTCAATGGAATCGTACTTTTGTATTTGTCGGTTCCTCTTTTCAATTTTTTGACGAAATTTTCCATTTCTTCATCTTCCTATGAATCATCACTGCAACTACAATCTGATTTTGGCTTTTGCTTGTTCTTATTCTTTGTCTTCTTGGATGCCTTAAATGTTTCTTCCTTCATGACTAGGTTATCTTTCTCTATCCTCATCTCATAAGTTGCGAGTATCCCATGTAACTCGTCCATGGTCAATGTATCTAGGTCCACCCTTTCTTCTAGAGATGAAATCTTTAGATCAAATCTCATCATAAGAGACTGTAGTGCCTTTTGAACAACAACTTGATCCTTCATTTCGTCTCTGAAACCTTTAATAGAGTTCACTATTTCATCGACTCATAGAAAGTAAGTTGTAATTCTTTCATCATCCTTCATCTTCAATTGTTTGAACTTGGATATGAAGGTTTGAAGTTTGGCTCCCTTGACTTTAGCGTCTCCTTCGTAGATATTCTTCAGTTTTTCCTAGACCTCCTTTGCAGATTCACAGTGAAAAACATTGGTATATATTGATTTAGTCAAACCATTCAGAATAACATTTCTAGCCCTTGAATAATTTTCTTCAAGTTTATTTCCATCCTTGTCTATCGGGGGAGTGGTTGGTCCTTTGTATCCATCTACTATTTCTCTCCATACATCAAATCCATGTGCATGCACATAATTTTTCATTATTCTTCTCCAGAAGGCATAGTCCTAGCCATAAAATTGTGGTGCCCCAATCTTAGAGTAATCCATGATCTCCTTCCAGTGGTTAGAGTGCTTCTTGAAGGACCTTCTCTGATACCAATTGTTGGAATACTGAGAGGGGGGGTGAATCAGTATTAGCACAATTATTACTTTTTAACCACAATATGTATTATTTAAATTTATGAGAAATTCATCAATAACATTCAAAACATCATAAGAAGTATAAATGAACGGTGAACAATAAGCAACCACACAAGTACACAGTACACCAATATTTTACGTGGAAACCCAATGCGGGAGAAAACCACATAATTCTTTTCTTATATTTCAGAAGAAATAAATCCATATGAAACACCAACTTCCTTTTTTTCTAGCGACAACTGGAAGGAGGCTCCAAACCCTAGTTTTTCCAGGCTCCAACCTGAAGGAAGCTACAAATCCCCTAAAGCGGAAGGAGGCTACAACCCCCTTTCGTTGCYCCGTSCTGCCACCCTGGAACAAGACCCTCGCTCTCCTCTGTAGTAATGAGATTTTTTCKTTGTTCTTCCTTCACTGCCTCATATTTGCGCTACCTTAGATATGTCAATGAGTACATGCCAATAACCTTTCACAAGATAGATATTCAATGTGCTCAATAGATGCTAATGGGAGTCTCTTKATCTCTTATTTATACTTCCCAAGTGCCTTCCTTTAGGGGCTACCTTGTAACTATTTTATCCATTCTCCATATTCTAGGGATAACACACTTTCTTGTTGCAACTTTTCTTTAATTAGTCAAATCATAAATTCTTTGCTGCAACTACTTTCCTTAATTAACTTCTTGTTTCAACCACTTTACCCATAACTAGTTTCTTTTTGCAACCAATTTGACTATACAAACTTCTTGTTGACCTTCTAGGGGCTTCTAGAATAATTGACTTTTTTGTTGACCTTCTAGGAACTTCTAGATGATTCTTTGAGGGTCCTCCAACTTCACAAATCCATATCTCCTCAACCGTGAGGAACTACGTAGCATACCATATATCATCGAAAACGACATCATGTGTACTATCCATCTATGATAGTATTTTGCTTGCAAATATACTGACATACATGTATTTATTCCTCGATCAACTATGGGTTCCAAGTCCATACCTTTGGGGCTACCGAAAATTTCTACCGGACTTGCTTCAAGGGTTGACATCAATGAAAACCAACCCAATMTCTCAATACATACATGCCCTGGCTGACTTGTGAAGTGTGTACAACTCTGTGCGATTGTTGTGGCTCCGATCTGCCAAATCCTCTTGCAACTTCCTCCGTTCTTTCTTCTCTCTGACATGTACTGATCTTTATATGAAATTCCTTCTCCACCTATCTGATATCTCCTTGAATCATAGTCCTTCATGATTCAATCTTGAGAAAATAACCTTCTTTTCTCTCCAAAAGTATCTTTCTCCTTCACCCTAGACTTGCTTTATAATATTGAGTTATGACCTAACGTTGATCTCCAAAGTGATTAATGGTTGAGATTATATCTCATCTAACTTGAGATCCATGGCTAAGATCTAATTCACTAATGCTAATAACTTTATAATTTCATTAAATAAAACTAAACTAATTAATAAAAGCACTTTAATTTAATAATTCATTTAATTAAAATAAATTACTAAAGTAAAAGGCTTTGGATGAATTCCACACGTCTAGATACTTAGAACTATGTGGAAGTACCTATCCAATGCTACAAACATCAACACTCCATCTTAGTGAGGAAGTTACTTCTCGAAGAGCTACCTGGAACTGGTTTTCCCTCCGATACTAGCACAATATCCTGCACATCATCCTTCCCCATGGCATCCCTCCAAACATGTTGGCCTGCTACTTCATGAACACTAAAAGAATCATAATCAATGATGTTACTCATTAGCGCCACTAAGTTTGGAAACTTCTTTGGAGTTCTTCTCTCCCTGAATGTTCTCCTAGGAGCCTCAACTTGCTCATGAGCATCCCTCAATGTCAGTTCAAACCAACTAGGTCTTCTGACAGAACTAGAAGGGGATAACTCATCCTCCCCACCTGAAAGTTGACTCCCTGAACTGGAAGTATTTGAACTCTATTATCCCTTCAAAACCTTCTACTCCTCGTCCCCTTCCACTGGCATCGATCCATCCAAGATTCCCTTAGACCTATGAATAGACTTTCCCTACAACTTGTATAACTTTCCCTCTCTAACCCCAATGTTGATTGTTGTGTCAGGGATATCTCCCTCTAGATGTATGAGTAATTTCTCTTTCTTGAACGTGATGACAAAACCCATGTCCTCCAAAATTGAGACTGAGAGCAAATTCTTCTTCAATTATGGTACATAAAGCACATCCTGACCCTCCAACAAACCTTCTAACTAAAGTTGGAACAAGATTGTTCCCTCACCCTTCACTACATACTTGACATTGTCACCAAGCTTGACATGGGTCCCTGACTCCTTTTCTATTAGACCACTGAATAGCTCTCGTGCTTCTGTCATGATGAGATGCACCACTATCCAAGTACCAAGAACTACTTGTGTTGATGTTGGTAAAGAGGAAGGAGAGTAGTGATCAATCCTTCTCAAACCTTGCTGCAAATTCATCTAGTTGTGTCTTTATTGATGCTATTATTTGTGTCTTCCCTTGTCCCTTCTTCTTCTCCAAAAACAATAATGCATAATGCCCATTCTTGTAACATGTGAAACACTTGATTTTACTCAAATCATTTCCCTGATGTGAGGCTTCCCCCTCACTATTATCCTTGGAACCTTTTCCTTTACTCTTCTTAACTTTAATGACTAAAGCAACGTTCTCCTCTCTATTGTAACATAAATTAAAATTCAAAATATTTTAAAATAGGCATTTTGAGCATGTTTCTTAGTCTTATTTGGTTGATTTAAAGGTTTGGTTGGATAGTTTCTTTTCCTTAATAATTAAAGCATTTGTTTTTATTTAAATTGATGCCTCAAACATTTTATTATTGATTAGTTTAAGAGTTCATTTACTGGAAAGTTTGTGCATTTATTAAGCATTTGTTTCTATTTAAATTAATGCCTCAAACATTTTATTATTGATTAGTTTAAGAGTTCATTTAATGGAAAGTTTGTGYATTCTTACCTTGCTTGGTGATATGCTTTCTTAATTAATTATGGTCATGCATGACAAAAGGGGTAAATTAGAGTTAAAAATGATGGCTAGTCCTTATATATTCCATAAAAAAAAAAACAAGCTAAAGTTACCTTTGAAAAATGTGCACAATAAACTCATTATAATATAAAAACTATAATAATAATAAAATAACAAGGAAAAGTTTTATTTYTTTTAAATATATGTATTATATGTTTTTTCCAATAGAAAATTAGCTCAATTATATCCATAATAATTTGTTTACATAATAATTTGTTTACATATTCAATGATTAATGTTTTTATAGTTTTATTATATTTGACTTCTTGTTGTTTCTTATGTGCATGTGTGAGTTGTTGTTTCTTATGTGCATGTGTGAGGTGAAGTAAAAAAGTAARTTGAATTTTGAAGAAAGGTAATAGATATGMGGTGCAGTAAAACYATATGAAGATTTGGTGCCAACGCAACAAGGCTCAGCACATCAAGGAATTCAATGCATTAYAATGGAGAGTAGTCTAAAAGTTTTATTTTTTGGCAGTTTTTTGGTTATTTTTTTCGTTTGGTTTTGTCCGAAATAYGTTGAGGAATGGTTGGATTTACATATTTGAGTGGCTAAATTTGTATAATCCAAGTGTCTTAGGATTTTTCAGCAAGCTGAATCCATTTATACATTCAGAAATACAATTTAAACAATAGTAAATAACAATTTTATCCAAATTTACATTACCAAATTTCCACCAAAAAAACTCCAAAAATAAAACGTTTATCCAATACCTCAAAATGATAATTCACTCCCCACATCTTTTCTCAAGTCCAACTGAATACTGTAATAAAAATATGGATAATCATCCAAAAATAAAAAAAATAAAAATTCTGACAAATCGACTAATACAAAGTACACGGAAGATAAGGGTAAATGGTGATAATGTAATGGCACAGAGATTCGGATCAATGGAAAAGCCAGCAGTCATTGCCATGATATCGACTCGGTTACTGTGATAGGGCAACCATTTTTCTATTCATTATAATGCAGTAAATTGGCACGGAATTCCAAATATCTTGTCATATGGTCGTGGGAATAGTTTAAGGATTTTAGTTGATTAATTTTACTTTAGTTTGATTTTTAGT
>JASDQU010242301.1:53554-67847 GCA_032191745.1 Picea mariana
GGAAAAGCCAGCAGTCATTGCCATGATATCGACTCGGTTACTGTGATAGGGCAACCATTTTTCTATTCATTATAATGCAGTAAATTGGCACGGAATTCCAAATATCTTGTCATATGGTCGTGGGAATAGTTTAAGGATTTTAGTTGATTAATTTTACTTTAGTTTGATTTTTAGTTTTTGTTTTATTTATATTTAATTATACTTTTACTTTATCTTTTTTTTTTTTTATGTTTCATTACTTTTATTTTAATTTAATTAGTTTAGTTTTCAGTATCGTATCGTATCGTATTAGTTTACTTTACTTCCATATTAATTCATTTAGTTTTTAATTTAGTTTTATATTTTTATTATTTAGATTTAATTTTTAGATTTGGATTTTCTTTGATTTTATAAAATCATGTATTTGTTTTAAAAGATTATATGGTTTGGATGGTAGATGGAGATTTGAAGCTAAAGATCAAGGAATTAAGATTATAAAAAGAGGATGAAAGCTTCAAGGACAGGATTTTGGCAAAGATTTGAATAAAGTCTTTTTGTTTTTTTTAAGCTTCTTTTAATTACCATCTATGTAATCTTAGTTGACAATTTCACAATTTGGTACTACCTCCACTATGTAACTAATATTTTCAAGTTTTTTTTTATGTGTAAAGTATTTATACATAATTAAGATTAAAACACTGAATGGATTTCAGTCATGATCTTTTATGTGTTTTATATATGTATATAAGGGGGCGATTAATAGARAAAATGTATTATAATAATATATTTTCTCTATTAATCTGTGAAGGTGGGAGGGGAGAGGGATTAATAGAGAAAATGTATTATAATAATACATTTTCTCCATTAATCCTCCCATAATAATACATTTTCTYTATTAATGTATGACGGTGGGAAGGGGTAGAGATTAATAGAAAAAATGTATTATAATAATACATTTTCTCCATTAATCCTATCTCCCCWCCCACCCTCATATATTAATAGAGAAAATGTATTATAATAGTACGTTTTCTCCATTAATCCCCTCTCCCGTGGAGAAAATGTATTATTATAATACATTTTCTCGATTAATCCATCCACCCTCATATTTATATGAGGGTGGGAGGTGGGTGTTAATAGAGAAAATGTATTATTAGGGGATTTATAGAGAAAATGTATTATAATAATACATTTTCTCTATTAATCTGCCCCCTACCACCCTCATGGGGGGGGGAACGAGGGGGGGGCAATAGAGAAAATGTATTATTAGGGGATTAATAGAGAAAATGTATTATAATAATACATTTTCTCTATTAATTCTACCCTCCCCCCCTCTATGAGGGTGGGAGGGGGCAGAATAATAGAGAAAATGCATTATAATAATACATTTTCTCTATTAATCCCCCGGGAGGGGGAAGATTAATAGAGAAAATGTATTATAAGGGAGTGAATGGATTAATAGAGAAAATGTATTATAATAATACATTTTCTCTATTAATCCTTTCCCTTCCCCTCCCCTCCCACCCTCATATAGGCGAAGGATTAATAGAGAAAATGTATTATTAGGGGATTAATAGAAAAAATGTATTATAATAATAAATTTTCTCTATTGCCCGCACGGGTGTAGACGGATTGGCAAGTGCCGTGTAAATGGAAGGAAATTTGTAAAATGAAGTCTCATGTTCGATTCTCACCCGGATTTACTCGTGTGCCATTCATGCAGGCTGGGTGGTTGCACCTGGGGTTATAGTGGTAGCTGACGGGGATCGACCCCATGTCACGCGAGTACGAGAACCGCGAGTTACCGATTCCCCTAGTAAAAAAATAAAAATAAATAAAAATAAAAAAAATAAAAAAAAAAATCTCTATTAATCCCCCCCTCCCAAGGTGGGGGGGATTAATAGAGAAAATGTATTATAATGAGGGTGGGAGGTGGGGAGAATTAATAGAGAAAATGTATTATAATAATACATTTTCTCTATTAATTCCCTGTCCCTCCCACCCTCATATATAATATATGAGGGTGGGAGGAGGTGGGGATTAATAGAGAAAATGTATTATAATAATTAATTTTCTAATGTATTAATGGATTAAGTCTCTAATCTCTAAAGTTTCTAGCCTTTAATCCCAGTCCATTGTCATTTATCCATAATCTCGTTCATCATTATCTTTAATACCATCCTAAATTTGGCACCTGCACTTAATTTCGAAATTGTCACTTGGTGAGAGTGAGCAACCAACAATTTTAATTTGATTCTTAAAGGAGCCCCCTCTGACTGGAAGGGCCAACTTGCAGTCAAAAGATTGGTTTAAAAATGGTCTTGGCATGTTCCTAACAGTCGAGAAAGCCATTCAATGCCACATTTACAAGCTCTATGTCATCCACTTTCTCTCCAATAGCTGCAAGTTGATCGTGTACTTCAGTGATCCTCATGAAATATCTGGTAACATTTTCAGGTCTAGACATCTACACAGATATGTTTTTGTTTCTCAAGACCATCTTCCTATTCATGTTTTCTCTATGGAATAATTCTAGTAGGGCATCAAACATCTCCTTGGTCGTCTTCTTCTTGAATAAGTGAGGAATCATATGATCCTTCAATGCATCCAAGATTATCTATTGGGATTTGATCTCCTTCTTCTAGTGAACTACCAAATCTTGTGGATATGTCGGTGGAGGAACTACTTTGTCCACAATCTCCCAAAAGTCATATTCCTTCAAAAGAAAAGTAAACCTTTCTTTCCAAGATAGGAAGTTGGATGCTCCATCCAATTTGTCTTCAACTCTCAAACTTGTCGTTTCCATCCCTTAGATCTGATAATCTTCTCTGGAAATAACATGTTGCTGAAAATTCCCTTATACTAACTTGTATGATCATGTACACACTTGGTACTACTGCAACCCGTTTATGTATGCACCTTATGCTACTAAAACCCACGTATGTATGCGCCATGTGCTACTGAAACCCATGTACAACTCCATATGACTGTAAAAACAAGTTCTACCTCAATACGATTGTTTCCTTGAAATTTGTCCTTCAATTTCTGACTGTTGCTTTATAGATCTATTGATATCTCCTTGCAGATCTTAAAGATTTGCTACTAATTGTTATGGATATGAAATTTGGCTTCCCTCTCAGAGTGAGAGTTCTAATACCATGTTAACTTTCTAATCCCGACACCTAGGTAAATTGCTTTCTAGTGATTTCCTTGTTGTAAATCAAATTAGCAGCTCACAAAATAAAATACAATGTTGGAATAATTAACTCAAATAAATAGAAAAAGAAATACTAGAAACCAAATATCAAACAAAATACACAAAGATATTCTACCCTTCAAAATAGCTTATCATTAGAATAATATAAAAGCTTACAAGGGCTCCCTTACTAGGAAAATGACCCACAGAGAAACACATAAAACTATAGACAACACTTGCAAACCCTAGCAAGTCCTTTGTGGTTGTACAACCCCATACTTTCACTTCTCCGAACTTGTATGCTCTTGTCCTCATTGTCACCCATGTACATACATGCTTTCCTACACTGTAGCCCACATACATACATGCCGTCACTGACCTATGAAGTGTGTACAACTTCGTACAATTGTTGTGGCTTCGATTTGTTGGATCCTCTTGTGGTTGCCCTTGTTCTCTATTCTCCCTAACCTGTACTGATCTCTAGATCAAAGTTATTTTCCACCTATTCGAGCTCTCCTTGAATCACAGTCCTCTGTGAATCAATCTTGAGAAAAAATCCTTCTTTTCTCTCCAAAAGTGTCTTTGTCCTTCACCCTAGCCTTGCTTTAATAATATTGAGTTATGACATAACCTTAATATCCAAAGTGAGTAACGGTGAGATTAGATCTCACCTCACTTGAAATCAATGGCTAAGATTTAATTCACTAATGTTAATAACTTTAACATTTCACTAAATAAAACTCAACTACTTAATAAAAGCACTTTGCTTTAATAATTCCTTTAATTAAAGTAAATTACTAAGATAGAAGGCTTTGGACAAATTCCACATGTCTAGACACTTAGACTTGTGCGGAAGTACTTGTCAAATGCTACAAACATCATCAGAGCTCTTCATCTATAAATAAGAGCCTCTTCCTCATATTGTTGTTGGAAATTATTGGAAATAAACTTGTCTAGCCTTTGCTTTAGTTTGTATTCGCTTGTATATTTCTTGAGGAGTCCTTATCTTAGGTGCATCACTAGTGCTTGTTTTCTTGTAGGTTGATGAATGATAAAGCCAACACAAAGCCAAAGGGAGTTCATATGATACATTTGAGGGGATTGAGGTGGTAAGACTTTATTTATTATTGTTTTCCTTTATGTTATTTACTTTTAAATTTGACACATTGGAAAATAGACATCTTAGATTCCTTGTCATTGTAGTTAATTTTAGGGTAGATGATACGTTAGTCGTTGTCTTAAAACTAGATTTCTAAATACTTTTTTCCTCAAGGATTACAAGTTCTTAAGCATCTAATTGAGGCTTTGTAGAGAACATCAATTTGATTGCTTACAAACCCCTAATATTCACAAAGAACAAGACCCCATTAAGATCAAGGTTGATTCTATAACCCAAATGGAGTTAGACATTGGTATTCCTTTTACCAACCCACAAATTTAATTTTCCCTTTCAATTTATGTTCTTTGCAAATATGATTTTATTCTAGCATAGATATTTTTAGATTATATTGGCTAACAAGTCACAATGTGACTTTGGTAATCTATTTGGTAAGTTGACTTGCCATTTTAGCAAATATTTAGTTATTCATAGAAAAAATCTTGAAAAATTCTCCAATTCTAACCCCTTTAGCTTGCTGGTTTTTTATTTTCTAAACAAGAAATTTAATTAAAATTTAATTAGATCTGAAATTTATCAAATAAAGGCTCCTAAAATACAGATCTAATAAGGAAGAAATAGATGGTTTTTTCATTACTTTGTTCTCACTCACCTTAACATATTGATAGTACACACTTTAAGAAGGGAGTCTTCATTTAGATCTAAAGTGTTTTCAAGTTAAGCGTATCATCATAGATCTAAATATTCACTAAATCATATTGATGTGTGGATGTGTTTAAAACTCTCTCTATTTTGACTATATCTGAAATATTTTCTGTCATAATTTTCTAGACTAACGTATTTAATAAGTAAACTTAAAGGGATGAAATTTGCACTTAGAAATTAATCTAAAAGAGATCTATGTTTCACATTTCACCTTTATGTGGAAAGATCTCAACTTCATGGTTTAAAGGATCAATCTAGATGCTAGCCTAAGAATATCTTGATGTAAATATATTCAGGAAGAGTATCCTGATATAACCTATTGGCATTCTTATGTTAAAGGAAACATTTTTTGAAACTCGACGAAAGTTTAATCCAACATTTTAGCACCCACAAAAGAATGAATTAGTAACCAATTAAATGAATTTGGCAGCGAGAACATCCCATCAGCATTTAATTTCTCACATTTGTCAAATCCAATTGCAATAGAACCAGATTTTGTCATCATATAAGCTAGATTGGATCCATTGGCTAATAAATTCAAGCTAATTAACCAAATTTGCTCATCCTGATTGTGTCTTCAAACCAAACTCTAGGAAATTTGAGCGTTGTCAATTTATTTCACCACCTGCAAGCATTGTAAGTGTTGAATTTGGACGCCCAAAGGGGTTGGATCTAATGGTGGAAAGCGAGGAGTTTTTCACCGTTGGGCAAGGTTCAATTCTCATGAAGGATTTACCTAGAGCCATGGGGACACCTTGAGGTAGTGGTCGAACATGTGGTTGCACTCAGAGATACCATATTAAATGGTATCGTGACCCGTGCACACATAAGTGGATCAAATCCCACCCCCGTGTCCTTCAAATTTTAAAGTCCCCTAGGTGTAGGACAGTGGGTGATAGAGTGTGTTGTTAAGCCACCCCGTGTTGTTAAAGTCACCGGTTCGAAACCTAAAGGGACAAAAAATCCAACCATGTTAAGGGTTGGTGTGGCTCAGGCCGGGTGCGATCCCCAGGTGATTTTGACAACTTAGATGCCCCTGAGTCGCGATTTATCAAGCCACGTGTTAATCCCGCAGCCAGCAGGTCCAAACAAATTAACAAACAAACAAAAAAGTGTTGAATTTGGACAGATAAGCTTCCAATTTAATTCAGGAGCTTTTATTTCTATGGCATTGTCTACAAATTTTGAGATTATGGAATTACAATTCTGTTGTTGCTAGGGAATTATATGTTGTGTGATCAATCCAAATCCAATTTATTTTATTTAACATGCTTTGTTTTGATTTTTATGCAGAAACTATCCCACCGACCAAGGAAAACCCTGTGAGACAGAGTTCTAAGTCTCCTAAAGGGAAAAGGAAAGAGACAAGGGAAGCTTCATAGGAGGGGTCTACCATGGTTGAAGACCCAGTGGAGGATGTTGTCCCTGCAATTTACATTCCACCACCAGAAAAGCCATTGTTATGTACAATATATAAACACATTGAATCAGGCATTGGAGTTCAAGCTTTATTGAAAGGATGGAATGAGTTGTTTTTGAAATTCAAGAACGAGGAGTATCTTGAGACAATACCCCATAGTGATCCTGACATAAGGGAGATTGATGACACGGTTTTCATAAATATCCAGGGTTCTCATCTCCATTATGCTATAGCCAAAACATCTATATTCTCTTGCATTTAAGAAATTGAATGGATCATAAACTGTACTAACCCTAAGAATTTCATAGTTGAGGATGTGAAAGGTGATTGTGTGGGGTTTTTCTTGGCTAAAGAAGTGGAAAAGTATTATAAATTCCCACCATCAAAAGTTCTACTTACTACCTCTTTTATAAAATACTTTTATGACAAACATGATGTGGGAAAAATCTTGGCTAGTTGGTGGAAAGAGGATAAGAAGTTCTTCCACATGACTAATGGGTGGTATAGTATTATAGGTTTAAGGGAACTATATATGTACATCATGTTGTTGTTATGTCGATTATATAGTGAGAAGGATTGTTCTCGGTTTATAGATGCATGGATTCCATTGTCATATATAGTGGCCGCAATGAGAGGACCATTCAATTGGGAAGCTATTATATCAAATCAGCTTAGTACCATGATTTAAGAGGTTCATAAGGTTTCGGAGAAGCCTAGGAATGCATTTTTAGGTCTTAACCTCAGCTGACATATTTCAAAAGCCCATGTTCATGTTTATTCAAAATGTTATGGGAAAATAAGTATAAGAGATCTTATGCAATCATTTGTGATTTATTCTTAGCCCGATTATATTCCATTATTTTTTGTAGAGAGTGTCCAAGATTAATTGATCAAGCTAATAAACGTATAAGCTATGTTGGTAACTAATACCTGCAAGAATACTACACATGTATCAAAACCTATGGTGCAACTGCATCACCCCATATTTTGCCTAAGTATTTACCAGACATATTGGTTATGAGAGAGGTGGCTTACCAAACTGTTCTCCAAGGTTTCAATGCATCATTGCTAAAAGAAGTAAAGAAGAGGATTTTCATCCCTTATGGATTTAGGGTAGTGCATTATTTTTTAAAATATCCAAGACACACAAGACAAGAGGTAGTTATCCATTTGGAATACAATTTTTCAACTGGATAGTTCATAAGGCATGATTCTAAAGGTCTAGTTTGAAGGATGCCAAGCAAGTAGCATACAATTGGTCATTCATGAGCGACGACAAGATGAAATATTTATTGAGAATGCTCAAGATTGGGATGAAGTTTTAGAAAGGAGAAAAAATCCTTGTATGGAGGTGTTTAAGATGTTATCCATAGGAGAACAAGAGCTAGAGATAAACAAAGGGTTGGTTGCTGAGAGAGTTGAAAGAGAATATGAAGAATATAGAAGATAGAAAGAAATTAGATTAAAGGAATAAGTTGAACTTAAATATATTTAGGAAGAGAAATCCAAACTACAAAGAGAACAAGAAATCCAAAAAAAGACAGAGGAGGAATTGCAGAAGAAACGGGAGGAAGATGTTACGCAAGAGAAGTTGGAGAAACAAAGAAAAGTTGTTGAAGCAGAGAATAGGAAAAGGGAATTACAATAGAAATGAGAAAAAATATGAATCAAAGAGAAAATCACAAGTTGAGCGGATTCAACAAGAAGAAGAATCTAAGAATAAAGAAAAGGAAGAAAAAAATCAAATTGTTGAAGAGTTAAAGAAGAAGAAGGAGGCAGATGAAATAAGAAAAATATGGAAAGACAAATTATAACAAGAGATAACATAAAATATACAAAGTGATGTTGAGAATGTAGCCAAATAAGCATTAGATCATAAACAAGAATCTCATTCCACAACGCCTCTTACATAAATCATTGATTTGACTAAGGATTGGGAAGATGTTCCAAATCAGGTGCCCAGGTTGAGGAAGAAGTTGCTCCTAAGGAAAATTATCAGGCTCAAAAACTTAAGGAGACTCAAGAGGTTGACAAAGGTAAAGAACCATAATTGAAGCAGTTTCACAACCTGGGTAGTTTCACAACATTGATGTGGTTTTTGCTATAGAAGAACCTCTACTGGACACCAAGAAATCCAAGCTAAGTAAATTATTATTTGCGGGAGTAACAATTTCCCATGCTACAATTGATAAAGCTAGAGTTGATGAAAGTGAGGTTGAAGAGATGAAAAGGAAACTTTCATTCCTCAGGAATCAAGTGGATTATTATAAAGGATCCTGTGAAACTGTAACTAAATTTGTAGATGAGATTTTAGAGGAAAATAAGAAACATGCACAGATCAAAGGTGATTTTCTAGAGAAAACAATAGAGCTTCAAGAAGAGACACTACGATTGTCAATTATACATACATAAGTAATGATATGGAATGAGAAGAAAGCAATTGTGCAAGATCAAATTGAATATATTAAAAAAAATTAAAAGGTTCATGAAAATGAAGAACATGGTATTAGGACCTTGATAGATGATGGTATAGCCAGGATATAGAAAGCAACAAAATATTGGGAAAAAATGGCTATGAAATTAATGGGTCAAGTTAATGATGAATGTTCGGCTTGTTTGAAATTATGGAACTCTATCAACTAGGATATGTTTGACATTCACTTAACCATGTTTGGCCAGAATAAGGAATTTTGGCCAATAGACGAAGTGATGTCATAATTTAAACCTATTGCAGATAAATATGAGGTTGTTTTCAAGGGAATAACCTCAATAGAATGTGGTTACATGCATAAATATCTTGTTAGTGAGATTAAGATGGTTGATAGATTGGAGTTGTTAATTCCAAGAATAGAAAAATATACTCTCAACACTTTAGGAATGAAAAAGAGAACTTAAGTTTTCCCATGGACTAGCATGCATTCCCACACACTCATTTGTGTCAAGAATTATTTGAGCAGTGGGCCAACTATGACGTTGAGCATGCATTCGTTGAATCATCTAGTCCACCAAAATCACAGTCGCATGCAAGCTTTTATACTTTTCTTACTTTTGCTTTGTTCTATTTTAAGATTGTAATTTTGATTATAAATAAGGAGATCGATCTCCATAGAGAGGGTCTTTTGGCTCTGGGGGGAATTTTACAAGGATTGTAGTAGAGAACTATTTCAAAGATGAATTCATAAACCCCTTTTGGTGTCAAGACATTTTTGGTTTGTTGAATCTCTATGTATTTTTTCTTACTGTGGATTATTCTATGACTAACTAAAAGTCATAGGTGTATAGTAAGTATTTCATTGTTGTTAAGCTATCTGATACGTTTGAATGAATTGCTAAGTGTATTTCAGTGAATGGTTACTTGCTTTCATAGGTATTTTGTACTTTCTGTTATTTATACATGGTATTTTTTTAGAACTAATCCTTGGTATTTAATAATTTGCATCTCTCTCAACTTTGTCATATTCATGTTTCCAGGGAATTATCATGTAGTAATTAGTTCTTAGACGACTTACTTCCAAAAGAATCAAAAGTTGCTAGTGATTTTCGTTTACTATTTCCATAGATTATCTTGTATAACTGATTTCTCCAAACTCATTAGATTAATTGGGTTTCTATATTTATTTGTATAAAACTATATAACGTAAAAGGAGCATAAAAAACTTACGGAAATAAATTTTAAATCCCATTGAATGGTCGTTGAAACATTAACTCGGAGGATTATTCCATGCCAAACATGGAAGAGTCTAATTGGGCATCGTCCTTTGGTTTAATCCCTACTATTGAGCATTGGGAATATAGCCCCCTAAAAAGATGGTCAAAAATCACTTGGATAAAATGATTCACTTTGAATTTATCAAGCATCTAACATCTTCTTAACAATGTTCATCGAGCAAGATTGTTAAATCTGTGACTAACTTAAATATTTTCTTTTTTTTCATATCATCAATTTGAAATTTGATTTATGTTCAAGCATTAAGAATTACATACATGTTGTTCTCTCTTCCTGTTAGGGACTAGAGTCAACCTCCTAGGGTCCTCTTGAAAGACTTATCAATATTCCCTCTATCTGTTTATAGAGGCGATACTCCTCTTCCTCACTTAGATATTCAATAAGCTTGCTCAAAAAATAGATTCATACATTCATAACATGGACACCTGTGAGTGGACCAGATGGTAAAACAATTGATCAAATAATAATAAATTAATTATAATAAAAAGATGATAACCTCACATGATAGAATAACTACATCCATTCCATCATATCCATTCATTCAGGTAATGAGACAAGGGGTTCGAAGCAAGACTCGTAGACATAAAATAAATATGGTGCTCCAGAAATCAAAGAACTTTAAATGATTTCATTAATTAAAACTCATAAGATGCATAGGAGAAACACACACGAGATCTCATGCTTTATAAAAAGTTTGAAACCACAAATGTTATAAACTCCTGGAAATAGCTCTCTATAAGATTAAAAAATATTACAATTTGAATGTTCAAGTTTGAATAAAGTGTTTTCCTATCGCAAGACACAATGTTCTTGATACTTGAAAAATTAAAGTAAAGGTGTTCATCTAAACGAACTGTGATTAGGGCTTCCGTGGACCATATAAAATTGTAGAAGAAACTTAGAAGAAAAAGTGAAATGCAGTCAAGGATTAGCTAAAATAGTTGAATTTTCAAGTTGAACGTACTTGTAATTTGAGATTTTGGAAAATGTAGATACTATCAAGATAAGTTAACTAAAGTGAATTATCTTTATTTTGATAATGAAAATGTGGTTTTTTATGATTTCAAACTTTATTTAATGTGAACAAATAATCATAAACTGTCAAAAATTTGAGCCAGTTTCTCAATCAAAATGCATTATCTTCATCACACCTTTGTTCTAATGCATTATCTCCATCGCACCTTTGTTCTCTACATGCATTGGCATGTATATACTTGCATTATTTAAACAATTGAAAGCAACATAATCAATCATAATCAATCGACATATTTAGAGACATCCTTCATTTAGCTCTATGTCCAAAACAACATCTATTTTCTGGGACCATTGATTCTTAATTGATCTAAGGTTTTCCATTAAAACAATAAATAACCAAGTCCCATAGATGTACAACATTGTTCTAAACATTATAAGCAGAAGAACCAAAAGGTGATAGAATGATTTTAAAGGTGATAGAATGATTTTAAAGATAGTATCAAAGTTAACACACATTAAACAAGATCATGTTTTCAAGACATTGAGGACCATACAACTCAACACTACACATGACAACAAAATGAATATAAAATAACTTCAAAAAAAATGTTAATGCATAGTAACTTGAATGTAGCATGCGTAATCAAGCTCACATCAAAGCAATCATTCTAACATAAATGAATAACAAGCATAATTTTAAAAGAAAATACATAAATACTTAATTGTTCAATGTTTATGCAGCTAACAAAGCAACCATGTATTTGTACTCATGCAGCACTAAAGCCAACAAGATTACTAAGATTACTAGTAACAAATGAAGAATGAACTAAGAGATCCTTATATTGAATGTGAATGAACAAGATTACTAGTACCAAATGAAGAATGAACTAAAATGTCCTTATATTGAATGTGAATGAATGCAATTGACATGTAGGGAATGAGAACACATCTATTATTATATATGACAATTATTAAAATCTTAAACATTATTCTATTTCATAGTCACCATATCAACAACTATTAATTACATTAAAATAGATAAATAAATTTAAAAAATAATAATAAATAAATGCTACCAAACTTAAGAAGAAAATTATTTTCAATTAAAATACTTAATAATTAAAAAAAAACGTTAAATTAACATAACTAATACAACTATATAACCATATAGCACTAATAATGACATACTCTTTTTGTGAAATTTCATTACACATTAACAATTACTAGAGTACCACTCAAACAATTGAGATCTAATCTCAATAAATAATTACAAAGTTAGGATATTCCTTATATCCATTAACTCAACTTTTTTGCTCACACATTCATGTCTTTGTTCTGCCAACTCTATGTTTCTTTTTAGTCAATTGTTTACACGCCACACAATGTTTGGTTGTTTGCAAGTCTTCTATTTGAATGGGACTTTGATCCTCTATGGATCTCTATCAAGAGTTCTCTTCTTTCAACAAGGTTGTGTGGCAGCGCAGTCCCTGCCAACGAGGTTAGAAAGAAAATTGTGGAAAATGGGGTCGAATTGTAAATGAAACGAATTGTTCGGTGCAAAATGTATATCACAAAAATGTTGTGTGCAACATGTATATCACGGAAGATGGGGCAAAAGTAAATGAGGGTTGGCAGGCAAAGCACCATCTATTTTTTGAAAGTATATAACAAACCTATTTTTTTTGAAGTATATAACAAAGTAAAAAAATTGTTTACAGTGCAAGAATAAATTTGGAAATTTAAATGCATTTTCCATATGGACTGGTGAAAGATAAGAATATATGATGACATAAAATTAATAGGAGATAAGAAATATAAAAAATTTAAATGTATTTGTGAACATGGGGTATAAGTAAATAGCGGTTGCATTGTTGAACACCATTTATTTTGAAATATATAAAAAAACAAAAGTTTGTAACATATAAAAGAGTAAATGTGTTTGCCATACAAATTGGTGAAGGATAAGAATAAAAGTATGTAACATATTAAAAATTAAATGCATTTGTCATACATAGTGGTGAAAGATAAGAATAAAGTCTGTAACATATAAAAATTTAAATGTATTTTTATTTGAAATCTGTCAAAAAATAAAAGTTTGTTACATACCGCTAGAAATTTTGAAATATACAAAAAAATTAAAGTCTGTTACATATAAACCAGAATTTCAATGCGTTTGTCATGTATACTGGGATTGGGGCTCCCGCAAACCATTAGAGAAATATGTACAAGAAACAGGACTATGGAAAGAAGATAGAGTGCAATAGCTGCAAAAGAAAATAAATGGAAAAGAATAAGTGTTTGTCTATACATCTGTATTTAAGAAACTGGAATAATTGGGTTGATAAACAAAGAAGGATGCGATGAGTAAACTTACAGTGAGGGTACATATGATCCCTTTGGCTATTTTCTTACGGTTGTTGTTTCATTGATGTCGCCGACGACTGCGGTTTCAAGGATGTCCTCCACGGCTGCTGGAATGCTGGCAACTGCCTGTTTCCTTTTGTCAGCGGCCTGTTTCAATTGCCTTTCAAGCCATTCTTCAATGTAGCCTCTCATCGGGGTGACGTTGATCTCATTCTGGATTTTTATGTTGAAAATATTGTTTTCTAATTCTTGGAAGTCGATAGAAATATTAGAGAGAGCCTGATGAATTTTCTCATTCTGTATTGCATATTTGACTAGCCAGTCCTGGACGTGAGCTTGATCAAATTGAAGGATGATGTAAAACTTTTGCAAAGACAAGGTATTAAACATAGCAACCTGTTTATCAAACTCTTGCCTGGTTAAGGGCAAGGCATTTGCAATTAAGTGGGGGTCTTGGAAGTCGTAGGTTTTCTCGGCTAAGTCTATATTTGACAGCTTTGTGAATAATATATCTTTCTTCAATATGGATTGTTCACATGACTGAACAATGAGATGCAGGTTCTTTACTTTTTCTTTCCAACATGCATTCAATTGGCTGATGCGGTTTTTGGATGGAAGATCTTCTTCTCTTCTTTTTGTTTTTGTCATATTGTTGACAATCTTGCCAAAAGGGATGACCGATTTTAAAAAGAAATTTTCTTCATCTTTTAATTCAACCTACAAAAGCTCGAGCAAGCTATGTGCCCTGGTTCCAAGGGAAGTGATGGTTTGTGATATTTTCCATGCCTCGGTAACTAGTTCCACTCTTTTTTT
>JASDQU010242301.1:74946-90550 GCA_032191745.1 Picea mariana
AATATATATATATATATATATATTAAGAAGGCGCAGAAATTTGTTGAAGGCTATTTCTATAAGCAAAGTGAGAATGATTTTTTGGATGTATATGCACAACAGTTGTAGAGCTAGATAGTTTCTTCAGATCCTCTACTATATCTGCTCGCAACTCTGTTACAAACATTGCCTGGGTTGTCCGAAAGATCATTTCTCTAGCATCCCTCTTCTTTGTTATATTTTTGAACAGCATAAGTGGAATCTTCCCTCTATGCAATTGTTGTTCCATTGACGAAAACAAATCTGAATACGTATCGAACAATTGTAGCTGCAACATGAAACAGTGCAATATTTTTGTAACTTATCCAACATACATGCACATGCAAAAGTAAAGGACAAAACTGAATATGAAAAGTGGTATCATTGCCTTGTCATTGTCGGACTCGTCATCCTTTATATGGAGAATGTGTTGTGAGCCAAATTTTCTCGCTAGTGTGAGAACAGCCCCAATCGTTCCGACTGGGTAAGATATCAGTGCTCTGTGCAAGCTGGTTGATAGTCGAGTCCGGGACGAAATGATATTCTGAACAAACAACGGGAATTTTTTCCACAATGCTTCTTTCGTTAAGCGAAATAATTCGATCGCAATCACCACAGTCATATACTGTTTTGGGAAATATATTAAAATATGTAATGGATATCCCATTACGTGGAAATATCTTTTCTGCATGTTTCTAGACAAGTTGTGGAGGAACAATCAATGTCACTGTCATCATGGCGTCCTTATTTGTCATGTCAGCACGCATAATGGATCTAATTTTGTTTTCCTTGTCCAAGTAGGTTCTATAGACAACCATTATGTCCTCGACGAACACTTGTCCAATTTGGCGGTTGTTCAAGCCTTCTATTGACAGTACTTTGGATGTCACAACTCTAGACCTGATAACATTTTTTTGAACAAGAAAACTAAAGTGAATGGTAGTGTGATACAAGTACACGCATAGTTTTGATGAACTATGGAGCCAGAGTTTCGCAACCATGCCTCTTAGTCTGCAGAACATGCAGCATGTTCGACGTCTCGCTTGTACTTGTTGATACTTCTTGCAAGCTGCAAACCATGTATTGCAGATGACATCAGCATATCTGCCATGCCAGATATGAATATATATCCCACCAAATTTGTTTAGTAAACATAGTAAGAGCAGAGCGTATACATATTTAC
This sequence comes from Picea mariana, assembly GCA_032191745.1. Lineage (NCBI taxonomy): Eukaryota > Viridiplantae > Streptophyta > Pinopsida > Pinales > Pinaceae > Picea > Picea mariana. Next base: position 76,148 of record JASDQU010242301.1, read on the forward strand.
CTTTGGCCTTGTCGGTTTTCTGATGTCTGGGATGACTGACTGCTCATGCCTGTGTCACTAGTCCAACTTTTTTCTGATGCAAGCATGTGCAAATGAACATCAGGACTAAACAAGCATATGCATTGTATATTTTCCATCAGAAGGACCAAATAACCATAAAACTATATGCATCTGAATTTTTTAACTAGAGAAATGTTTAACAGTAAATAGGGCGTGAGCGCGGGGCACCATGGCTAATCTGTATAGCGGACCCCTGGAAGCCAGGGGAGCAATCTTCGACCTGCAACCTGGAACCCACAATCGATAAAGTAGGTAACTATGGAAGAAGGTAGAAGAATGACCACATATGTGAATCCGTTAGTCCACCAATCGGCGCACAAAGGAATTTTCGGAAAGCACACTAGGCAGATGAATTAGAAAACAAAATGGATAATAGAAAATGGAAAAAGTAGAAATAGGGAGCGCAAAAATGCCCATTATTGCAAAGTCATCATTTTCAAGTCTAATATTATATTCCCCCACCCGGTTTGTATATTTAATTTACCAGCACACTTGGTATACCTTTTAGAAGATTGCACCACATAACCCTCTGCTGTTGCACAGAACGATTCATCTCCCTATCCAAGCAAACTATTTTTTCCAAGGCAACAACATCGAAGATGCAATGGACACGAAGGCAAGTTAGTATGAAGACAGACATCTAAAAGAAAGAGAAACATGTCTATTTACCCACCAAAGATTCCTTCGTCCTGTCCAGACATTTTGTTTGTTTAAATGCGGCAATGTAGCGCAAACACAACGGACATTAACCAGCTTAGTATGCAGGAAGGAACGCATGTAAGCAAGATAACTTACCATGTAGGAAAGCATGCAACTAGTTTAACACATATACAGACCATAAATGAAATACAAAACATCACAATATGAAACAACAGTACAAGCATGCACCTTTATATATTCTCTTCAGCCAATGCAGTCAAGACTCCCTTGTTTTCTCCAGCTACTCTGTTTGTTTGAATGTGGGAATGCACAAAATTCAATGAACATCAATGGAAGCTGGTATTCACCGGAGAACAAGCAATATGTACACACAGCAAAACTGACAGAACGAATAGTCTAGAAAGGCAGAAACATGAACCTTTGCGCTTCTCTATCCATGGTTGTAAACGCGTAGATTTTTTTTCCCTGGCCAAAATATATTACAAGGAACAAAATATCACGCAATTGCATGGTCGAAGCTAAACGATTTCTAGTTTTCCCTGGCAATTTCTCCAGATAATTCCTTTTAACCGTGTTCTTTATCATCTACACAGACTGTTGTGCCCATGATACAAGTTCTCAGTTTTCCATGGCAAACCACCCAGACATGCTTCCAGACATCAAAATATAATCTTGCAGAATCTTTGTTGCAGATATCATATCTCAAGCACAACACAAATTCTATCGTGCGCACACCAGTCTATGTAAAGGAGAAAGAACATGTAATGTCATATCCTCACATCTGACCATACATGGTTTATAAATGTAGCCTGCATACATATGCTTTATTCCAACAACAAAAAAAAACGGATATTGTAACTTCACATGTAATCCTCCAACAATTTTGCATGCAACTATTTTCTTTCATGGCAGGACTGGAGCACCAGCAAAATCTCACAGAATAACAGATATCGGCCTCGGCAGACATGGAAAATAACACAATTGAATGTGGACTCGTGGGTGCAGGGGTTGAACATCATAAAGCGCCCCAAAAAAACAACAATAATCCAAAAAAAAGAAAAAAGAAAAGCTCCAGCCACCGTCGTTGTACCCCAACCCTGTAAGGCTGAATCAAACAAAAGAAAACAGCAAGGACCAAAGCAGCCAGAAAGCACGAACAGGCTGAACTGCACCCCCAAGACCCCAAAGCACAAACCCCAGCCAAACAAACAGAACTAGCAACCCACGAACCAGCAAGAACCACCGAGCCAGTGAACAACATATGTATCTGCAATGATTACGAAACTGCAGCCCAAGCACAGAAGGAACTGGAAACATACAAGGAACATGTGACTACAAATAAGCAAACATTCTTACTTGCAAACTGCAAACACTRAACAACAAACATAGAATACAAAATGAAACTATGGCATCGAAACTTACTCTGAAACGATGAAATGCAGAAGCGCAGGTCGAATCATGAGCAAAACAACAACAAGCAGCAACTGACAAACCAKCGAAGAAGAAGCACTCACCGTACCAGTAAACAATGTATGTAGCTTCAACGATTACGAGGATGAAACATACAATGGCAGCAACTGACAAACCAGCAAAGAAGCACTCACAGAACCAACAAACAATGTATGTAGCTTCAATGGCAGAACAAGGATGAAACATACAATGTTTGTCGAACTGGCGGTGGACAAACAAGACTGTGCAAATTCACTATAATTGTATACAAAATGGAAAAATGTACTCCGAGAAGTGTATTTACATAAACATTTAAGACTGTCAGGTTGTCTAAGGACCTCGCGGTATGCAAACATTTAAGTTGTCAGGAGTGTTGGAGGACGTTGCGTCATGTAAACATTTACACTGTCAGGCCTATTGAGGCATCTCGGAATAAGTGTCAATACATTTCAACAAATACACATCCGCCAAAGACACCATAAACTTTGGAATTCTCAATCACTACAAAGCTTGGATATCAAGACATTTCAATATGCTTAGTACATATGAAAACTTATGGATATATTCGCCTAGCAGAAAATTCTAATACAAACATTCCAACTAATGCTAGCATTAAGCGACCTTCAAGCAATATAGAGGAAAAATATATGATTAAAAAACAATGTCTATGAGAAAAACTTTGGATATGTTGCCATATAGTACATTGGAAATAGTGAAGCCGGCAATAAGACCTCCAATCTCGTATCCAATTAGATTAGTACATATATGTTGCTTTTTGTTATATAAAAATATATGTTTTTAATTCCATAGCTCCAACAATAGGTATTGTGCAAATATTTCAGGTCAAAGGACAAACTAATATGTAGTCAACGCATTATCGATCGCTATAGTCCCTCTATGCCTATGACAAGGACTAATAAGAGGGGGAGAACAATATAGAAACCCCATTTTATGTTCTTTATTCTTTGCATTTGAAATGGTGAATGATACAAATGATTTAGAATGGAAATTGATATAATGCATGTGATTATTTTTGCTAGTTTTATTTTAATTGTAAATAATTTTGGGTTTTATTTTATTTGTAAATAATTTTGGGTTAAGAAAAATTTCTTAGTCAAACTTGAAGTTAATATGTTTACAAATTTCAAGACATGTGATCTTTGTATTGAACAATGTAGGTAAACAAATTGAAGATGGGATAATAATGTACACATCCTTTTTGTTTGTGCATTTTTGTTATCGACTTTCAAATCTTAATTTGTAATTTTCATGTTGTCCACACCATACTTCCTTGTAGGAATATGGTTTTGATTTGTTGATTACTTGTTAATTGTTCTCTATTTTCACGCAGTTTATTAACACAAATTTGATTTCTACTTTTTTCTCTTTTAATATTGAAACTGGTTCCATGTCGGAAAAAACATCCGTTGTGTTGGAAAAATTAGATTCATCCAAGTGATCATAATGGACATCTCCTTCTTGTGAGATTTCATTGCACATTAATAAATATTAAAGTGTCATTCAAGCGGTTGAAATCTAACCTCCAAAAATAATTACAAAGTTATGGTACTCTTTATACCCGTCAGCTCAACATTTTTGCTTGAACATTCATGGCTTTGTTGTACCAACTCCATGTTTCTTTATAGTCCATTATTTACATGCTACACTCGATGTTTGGTTGTTTGCAACTCTTCTATTTAAATAGGCCTTTAATACTTTGGGGATCTATGTCTAAAATTCTCTACTTCCAATAAGAGGTGAAAACCCCTATTGAAACCTCATTTTATATTCTATATTTTTGCATTTGAAATTGTAAATGATAAAGATGGTTTAATATGGAAAAATGATAAAGTGCATCTAATTATTTTTACCAGATCTATTTTATTAGTAAACACGTTTTGGTCCAAGAAGAACTTCTTAGTGAGACTTAAATTTAAAATTTCTAGTAAGTTAAGGCCTATGATCCTTGTACCAAAGAATGTAGATGAAGATTTGCAAGAGTTGCTAATGCACATGTACTTTTTTTTGTGCATTTTTTGCTAACAATTTCAAATCTTATTCCCAAATTTTCATGTTGTCTATACCATACTTGTAGAAATATTGTTTTGAATTGTTGATTCATTGTAATGTAAATTTGACTTTTTCCTTTTTGCTCTTTTAATATCGAAAATGGCTCCTTGTTGGAAAATGCATCCATTAAAGTACCAAAGTTAGATTTATCCACATGATCATAATGTATCTCCAAAAAAAATTCTCGAATAAATTTAGCCAATGAAATCACTAATGACATTACTTTAACTAGCTCTAGCTCTAATGAAACTAAGTGACTAGGATTGGATTGAAAGCTATTTCCTCTTAATAGGAACATTTGTATTTCTAATTATAATGTATCCAAGGGAATGCAAGGCTAATTCTTTTCCAAAATGGTAGATTTGCAAGTCTTGAAATTTAAATAGTAGATTGGAAATCCTTCAGATGTCATATGGAATCCTTTACCTATTTCATATAGAATCCTTTATCCAATAACACTATTAACAATGTTGAACAACCATTTATTTTTAAAACAAAATTATTATAAAATTAGAAAAAAACTTAATAGAAAATAATAATCAATAAATAAATAAATTATAATAAGAAAAACAAAAAAAATCTAACTAAAACTACAATTTAAAAAAATAGTCTTTAGATTATTTTGTCTCCAGTGCATAATGCATTTTGAGTAAAAGACCAAAATTGTTACTTATATAAAAATAATAGTGCCTTTCTAAGAGCAACTTCTTCAAATTACCAAAAACTAGATTCAAACTTTTATATATATATATATATATATATAATTTTTGAATTCGTTATATAAATATTAAATATGGAAAAAATTTACACCAAAAAAATTTGATTTGGTAGTTAAAAAATGAAGTGAAATTTAAATAAATAATATTTGGTAGTTACAAAATTAAGTGAAATTTAAATAAATACTAATTTTTTTTTATTGTTGATTTCATTATAGCTTCTAATTTTATTTTAATTTTGATAGATATCTAACATATAAAATTATAGATGTTATTGTATAGTAGGTGTTACTTACAACAAAAACAAATTAAATAAAATCTAAATAACTACGTATGTATATATGTACATGATAACATCTAAAATATTAAATTAGCACAACCACATAATTGTCGTTGATAAACTCTGATAGGATTATTTCATTTACAAACCCTAATTAGGGTTTATGCTAAAATCCAACATTTTAGCACCCACAGAAGAATGAATTGGTAACCAATTAAGTGAATTTGGCATCCAGAACATCCCATTAGCATTTAATTTCTCATATTTGTCAAATCCAATTGCAATAGAACCATATTTTGTTATCATATAAGCTAGATTGGATCCATTGGCTAATAAATTCAAGCTCATTTAACCAAATTTTCTCATCCTGATTGTGTCTTTGAACCAAACTCTAGGAAATTTGAGCGTTGTCAATTTATTTCAGCACCTGCTAGCATTGTAATTGTTGAATTTGGACAGATAAGTTTCCAATTTAATTCAGGAGATTTTATTTCTATGGCATTGTCTGCGAATTTTGAGATTATGGAATTACAATTCTGTTGTTGCTAGGGAATTATATGTTGTGTGATCAAATCCAAATCCAATTTTTTGTTTTTGGCATGCTCTGTTTTGATTTTTATGCAGAAACTATGCCACCAACCAAGGAAAACCCCTGTGAGAGAGAGTTCTAAGTCTCCTAAAGGGAAAAGGAAAGAGACAAGGGAAGCTTCATAGGAGGGGTCTACCATGGTGGAAGACTCAAAACTAGACATTTAGGATCATGCCTTCTGAGCTATCCTGTTGAAAACATGTATCCAAATGACTAACTACCTCTKGTCTTGCGTGTCTTGGATATTTTTAAAAATAATGCACTACCCTAAATCCATAAGAGATGAAAATCCTCTTCTTTACTTCATGAATGGYCATTCATKAGCGACAGGAAGATGAAGTATTTATTGAGAATKCTCAAGATTGGGATGAAGTTTTAGAAAGGAGAAAAAATCCTCGTATGGAGGTGTTTAAGATGTTCTCCATAGAGGAACAAGAGCTAGAGATAAACAGAGGGTTGGTTGTTGAGAGTTTTGAAAGAGAACCTTAAGAATACAAATGATAGGAAGAAATTAGATTAAAGGAATAAGTTGAGCTTAAATATATTTAGGAAGAGAAATACAAAATACAAAGAGAACAAGAAATCCAAAAAAAAAAGACAGAGGGGGAATTGCAGAAGAAACAGGAGGAAGATGTTACACAGAAGGAGTTGGAGAAATAGAGAAAAGTTGTTGAAGTAGAGAAAAGGAAATGGAATTACAACGGAAGCAAGAAAAAATATGAATCAAAGAGAAAATTACAAGCTGAGAGGATTTGGCAAGAAGAAAAATCTAAGAACAAAGAAGAGGAAGAAAAAAATCAAATTGTTGAAGAGTTAAAGAAGGAGGAGGCAGATGAAATAAGGAAAATACGGGAAGAAAAATTATAACAAGAGATAACATAAAAGATACAAAGTGATGTTTAGAATGTAGCCAAATAAGCATTAGATCATAAACAAGAATCTCATTCTAGAGTGGCTCTTACATAAATCATTGATTTGACTAAGGATGAGGAAGACGTTCCAAATCAGGTGCCCAGGTTGAGGAAGAAGTTTATCCTAAGGAAAATTATCAGGCTCAAAAACTTGAGGAGGCTCAAGCGTTTGACAAAGGTAAAGAACCATAATTGAAGCAGTTTCATACCCTGGGTAGTTTGGAAAACATCTTATCATGGGGTGATCAACCAATTCCTAAACCTTTGGACGAAGTTGTCGACCTTGAGTCTATTGCTTATAACTGTTGGAAGTAGGCTATTATCAAGAGAACACATAAGAGGTGGAGAATAAATGTAGACAGTGATGTGGTTTTTGTTATAGAAGAACCTCTAAACACCAAGAAATCCAAGCTAAGTAAATTGTTATATGGGGGAGTCACAATTTCCCATGCTACAATTTATAAAGATAAAGTTGATGAAAGTGAGGTTGAAGAGATGAAAAGGGAACTTTCATTCCTAAGGAATCAAGTGGAATATTATAAAGGATCCTGTGAAACTGTAACTAAATTTGTAGATGAGGTTTTAGAGGAAAATAAAAAGCATGCACAGATCAAAGGAGATTTTCTAGAGAAAACAACAAAGCTTCAAAAAGAGACACTATAATTGTCAATGCTACATACAGATGTGAAGAGATGGAATGAGAAGAAAGCAATTGTGCAAGATCAAATTGAATATATTAAAGAAATTTAAAAGGCTCGTGAAAATGAAGAAAGACCATGGTATTAGGACCTTGATAGATGAAGGTATAACTTAGATATAGAAAGCAACGCAATATTGGGAAAAATTGGCTATGGAATTAATGATTCAAGTTAATGATGAATGGTCAAGTGTTTGAAATTATGGAACTTTATCAACTAGGCTATGTTTGACATTCACTTAACCATGTTTGGCTATATTAAAGAATTTTGGCCAGTAGACAAAGTGATGTCAGAATTTAAACCTATTGCAGATAAATATGAGGTTGATGTCAAGGGAATAACCTCAATAAAATGTGGTTACATGCATAAACATCTTGTTAATGAGATTAAGATGGTGGATAGACCGGAGTTGTTGATTCCAAGAATAGAAAAACATTCTTAGCACTTTAGGAATGAAAAGGAGAACTTAAGTTTTCCCATTGACTAGCATGCATTCCCACACACATTTGTGTCAAGAATTATTTGAGCAGTGGATCAACTATGACGTTGAGCATGCATTCATTGAATCATCTAGTCCACCAAAATCACAGTCGCATGCAAGCTTTTGTACTTTTTCTTTATTATATTTTAAGATTGTAATTTTGATTATAAATAAGGAGACCGGTCTCTATAGAGAGGGTATTTTGACTTTGGGGCAAATTTTACAAGGATTGTAGCAGAGAACTATTTCAAAGATGAATTCATAAACTACTTTTGGGTCAAGACATTTTTGGTTTGTTGAATTTCTTTTTTATTGTGGATTATTATAAGGTTAATTAAATGTCATGGGTGTATAGTAAGGATTTCATTGTTGTTAAGTCATCTTATACATTTGAATGAATTGCTAAGTGTATTTTAGTGAATGGTTACTTTTTTTCATAGTTATTTTGTATTTTCCGTTATTTATACATGGTATGTAGAACTAATCCTTGGTATTTAATAATTTTCATCTCTCTCAAATTTGTCATATTCATGTTTCCCTAGAATTATCATGTAGTAATTAGTTTTTAGATGGATTACTTCCAAAAGAATCAAAAGATGCTAGTGATTTATGTTTACTATTTCCATAGGTTATCTTAATTGGGTTTCTATCTTTATTCTTATAAAAGTATAAAACATAAAAGGAGTAGAAACAACTTATGGAAAGAAGCATTAAATCCCATCGAATGGTCCTTAAACCATTATCTCAGATAATTACATACATGTTGATCTCTCGTATTAGGGACTAGAGTCAATCTCCTAGGGTCTTCTTGAAAGACTTATCAAGATTCCCTCTACATTTTTATAGAGGTGGTACTCATCTTCCTCACTCATATATGCAATAATCTTTCTCAAAAAATAGATTTATACATTCATAACATGGACACCTGTGAGTGGACCATCTGGTAAAACAACTGATCAAATAATAATAAATGAATTATAATAAAAAGATGATAACCTCGCATGATAGAATAACTACATCCATTTATTCAAGTAGTGAGAAGGGGTTCAAAGAAAGACTCGTAGATAGAAAATAAAGATGGTGGTCCGGAAATCAGATAACTTTAAATGATTTCATTCATTAAAACTCATAATATGCATAGGAGAAACACACACGAGATCTCATGCTTTATAAAAAGGATGAAACCACAAATGTTACAAACTCCTCGAAATAGCTCTCTGCAAGAGTAAAAAATATTAAAAATTGAATGTTCAAGTTTGAATAAAGTGTTTTTCTATCGCAAGACACAATGTTCATGATACTTAAATGATTAAAGTAAAGGCAATCGTCTAAATGGAGTGTGATTGGGAATCCCTTAGACCATATAAAATAGTAGAAGAAACTTGGAAGAAAAAGTGAAATGCACTCAAGGATTAGCTAAAATGGTTGAATTCTTCAAGTTGAACGTACTTGTAATTTGAGATTTTGAAAAATGTAGATACTATCAAAATAAGTTAACTAAAGTGAATTATCTTTATTTTGATAATGAAAATATTGTTTTTTATGATTTCAAACTTTATTTAATGTGCACAAATAATCATAAACTAACAAATGTTTTGACCAGTTTTTCAATCAAAATGCATTATCTCCATCACATCTTTGTTCTCTACATGTATTAGCATATATGTAATTACATTTTTAAAAAAGTTGAAAGCAACATAATTAATCATAATAAATCAACATATTTAGAGACGTCCTTTAGCTCTATGTCCAAAACAACATCTATTTTTGGGGACCATTAATAATTCTTAGTTGATCTAAAGTTTTCCATTGAAACAAAAAATAACCAAATCCCATAATCCCATACATGTAGAACAATGTTGTAAACATTATAAAGTTTTCCATTGAAACAAAAAATAACCAAATCCCATAATCCCATACATGTAGAACAATGTTGTAAACATTATAAGCAGAAAAACCAAAAAGTGACAGAATGAATTTAAAGATAATATCAAAGTTAACACACATCAAACAAGATCTATATAAAATAACTTTTAAAAATATGTTAATGCAGAGTAACATGAATGTAGCATGTGTAATCAAGCACACATCAAAGCAATTAGTCTACCTTAAACGAATAACATGTGTAATCAAGCACACATCAAAGCATAATTTTAAAAGCAAATACATAAAAACTTAATATTTCAATGTTTATGCAGCTAACAAAGCAACCCTGTATTTTTACTCGTGCAACACTAAAGCCAACAAGATTACTAGTACCAAATGGAGAATGAACGAAAAGATCCTTATATTAAATGTGAATGAATGCAATTGACATGCAGGAATGATAACAAATATATTATTATATATAACAATTACTAAAATTTTAAACATTATTATATCTCATACATACCATGACAATAATTATTAATTACATTAAAATAAATAAATAGAAAAATAAATTAAAAATATTATTTCTAAAATTTTAAACATTATTATATCTCATACTTACCATGCCAACAACTATTAATTACATTAAAATAAATAAATTAAAAAAATAATAATAGATAAATGTTATCATGTCAACAATTATTAATTACATTAAAATAAATAAATAAAAAACAAATATCAAAAAATAAATAAATAGATAAATAAATTAAAAGAATAATAATAGATAAATGTCATCATACCAACAATTATTAATTACATTAAAATAAATAAATAATAAATAATTAAATTAAAAGAATAATAAAAAACAAATATCAAATTTAAGAATAATTTTTTTTTCAATTAAAATATTTAATAATTAAAAAAAAAAATTAACACAACTAATATATTAAAGTAGAAACTATATGACCATATAATATTAATAATGACATACTCTTCTTGTGAAATTCCATTACACAAGTACTAAATATCATTCAAAGACTTGAGATCTAATCTTCATAAATAAATACAAAGTTATGGTACTCCTTATATCCATTAATTCAATTTTTTTTCCCACATATTCATGTTTTTGTTATGCAACTCTATGTTTTTTTAGTCCATTGTTTACACACCACAGAATGTTTTTGGTTATTTGCAAGTCTTCTATTTGAATAGGACTTCGATCCTCTATGGATCTCTATTAAGAGGTCTATGTTTTCAATAAGAGGTGAAGAACAATATAGAAACCTCATTTTATGTTTTCTATTCTTTGGATTAGAAATGGTGAATGATACAAATGATTTAAAATGACAAATAATAGAGTGCATGTGATTATTTTTGCTAGGTTTATTTTATATGTAAACAATTTTGGTTTAAGAAAAATCTCTTAACAAGATTTGAAGTTAATATGTCTACAAAGTTCGAGATATGTCGTCTTTGTATTGAACAATGCACTTGAAAAAATTGAAAATGGGATAATAATGCACATATCCCTTTTGTTTGTGCATTTTTGTTATAGACTTTCAAATATCAATTCGTAATTTTCATGTTTTCCACACAATACTTCTTTGTAGGAATATGGTTTTGATTTGTTGATTACTTGTTGATTGTCCTCTACTCTTACTCGGTTTAGTCAAATTTGATTTCTTATTTTTTCTCTTTTAATATTGAAGTTGGTTCCTTCTCTAAAAAAACTTTCATTATGTTGGAAAAATCAGATTCATCCACGTGATCATAATGGACATCTCCTTCTTCTGAGATTTCATTGCACATTAATAAATATTAAAGTGTCATTTGAAATCTAATCTCCAAAAATAATTACAAAGTTATGGTACTCTTTATACCCATCAATTCAACATATTTTTCCAAACATTCATGGCTTTGCTTTACCAACTCCATGTTTATTTATAGTGCATTGTTTACATGTTATATTCGATGTTTGGTTGTTTGCAACTCTTCTATTTAAATAGGCCTTTGATCAATTGGGGATCTATGTCTAGAATTCTCTACTTCCAGTAAGAGGTGAAAAACCCTATTGAAACCTCATTTTATGTTCTTTGTTTTTGCATTTGAAATTGTGAATGATAAATATGATTTAATATGGAAAAAAATGATAAACTGCATCTAATTATTTTTGCTAGTTCTATTTTATTTGTAAACACTTTTTGGTTTAAGAAAAACTTCTTAGTGAGATTTGAAGTTAAAATTTATAGTAAGTTCCAGGCTTGTGATCCTTGTATCAAAGAATGCATATGAAGATTTGCAAGAATTGTTAATGCACATATCCCTTCTTTTTGTGCATTTTTTTCTAACAACTTGCAGATTTTAATTGGGAATTTTCATGTTGTCCACTCCATTCTTGTAGAAATATCATCTTGAATTGTTGATTCATTGTTGATTGCAGTTTTGTAATGTAAATTTGATTTTTTCCTTTTTTCTCTTTTAATATCGAAACTGGCTCCTTGTTGAAAAATACATCCATTAAGTTAGAAAAGTTAGATTCATCCACATGATCATAATGTATCTCCAAGATTTTTTCTCAAATAAGTTTAGCCAATGCAATAGCTAATGGCAATATTTTAACTAGCTCTGGCTCTAATGAAACCAAGTGACTAAACTTGAATTGAAATCTCTTTCCTCAAGTAGTAAGAACACTTGTATTTCAAATTGTAATGTATCCAAAGAAATTGTACACTTATTTATTTTTCAAAATGGTAACATTGCAAGTCTTAAAATTTGAATAGTAGAATGAAAATCCTTCACATTTCATATGATATCCTTTACCCATTTCATATGGCATTATTTACCTAAATAACATTATTAACAATGTGTAATAACCATTTATTTTTAAAGTAAAAAATATTTATAAAATTAGAAAAACATTAATAAAAAACAACAATTAATAAAACAAATTTGTAATGARAAAACCAAAAAAAGAAACACAAAAATATAATTGAAAATACAATCCAAAAATTAGTATTTAGATTCTTTTTGTCTCCCTTGCATGATGCATTTTGAGTAAAGTCCAAAATRGATGCTAAGAGCAACTTCTTCTATAACCAATTCAAATTAAAAAAAAAAAAAAAACTAAATTCCAATTAAATTGAATTGGTTATATAAATATTTTTTGAAATATAAAAATATGGAAAACAAAAATTACTCATAAAAAGATTTGATTTTTTCTAATTTTGGGTAGTTATAAAATTAAGTGAAATTTAAATGAATACTATTTTTATTATTTTTTATTGATGATTTTATTATGGTTTCTACTTTTATTTTAAATTTAATAGAAATTTTACATATAAAATGATAGATATTATTGTACCGGTAGTAGCCAAGGACTTTACAACACACTATGGGAGAGATGTTAAACACTACATTAAAACAAAATAAATAAATAAGTAAATGTTATGTTACTTCCAACAAAAACAAATTAAATAAAAACTAAATAACTACTTATGTATATCGTAGTCTAAATGTTCTACAAAATGAAATGAAATGACGTTTTAAATTTATGTTGTCAGCTTCCGACAAAAAAACCATTTCGTAGAACAATTAGACAAATATCCTAAAAAATATTTTAATGTAAAATAAGACAGAAAAAATTCTAACACAGTCTGACTTACCTATGATGTATATCATCTTTCAACATTGTACTGAGCTTATCACAGTGATATTCTGAAGTTATGATGAAATCTGTTATACAGTTAAATTGGATGGTGTTCAACATTTTATTTTGTCGTTTTTATTTTTCCATTTTCATAATTTTTGGCATGGTCCTCTTTTTCCTTTTCCTTTTTTCTTTTTTCATTTTTTTAAAAAAAGTATTTGCTTTTTTGAGCATCTTCTCAATGCTGCTGTAACAAGTGGATTATAAACCCTCAAATCTGAATTACAATTCAAATTCAACAACCTATAATCCACCTGTCTGCCACAGCATTCAATAATGCTTAACAGACTTGATATTGCTCCCCATCACCGGTTACCCATGTAACAGAGCGCGGCCCATTTCTTTAGAGCTGGCGTCCATGTCCTTAAAGAGGAACAAATCAGGAAAAGAGTAAAGCAATTTTTTTTCCTCGGGTTCATCATCTCATCTCGGACCGAATTCTTCCACAAATTCATCATCTCATCTCGTCAGTGGGACTGCAGAGTAATATCAATCTCACCAGATTCTTTTTTTTTAATATTCGATGTTACAGCTTCATAAACGTTACAGCTTCATATTCGATGTTACAGCTTCATATTCTTTTTTTTTAATATTTTTTTTTAATATTCGATGTTACAGCTTCATATTCGATGTTACTGCACGCAATGCTTTTTTTAGGGCATCTTTTCTTTACCCACTTAACAGAGCGCTGGCCCATCTCTTTACAGGTGCCGTCCATGTCCTGAAATCGGAACGAATCAGGAAAAGATCGACGTAATTCTGTTTCTTTTTCTCGTGGATCATCATCTTGAAGTGATTCCTTCTGCAATATCATTCAGAAAAACGCATCACAGATGACTCTAGATGTCAGAAAAAAGATCATTGTGCATCCAAATTCATTGCTTCTACGGACTTCCATCCATGTTTCCATATCA
>JASDQU010242302.1:7114-22850 GCA_032191745.1 Picea mariana
TTTTTCCTCAAGATGTGGACCAACCAACACCCATGGAGAATCATCCTACAAATGTTTAGTTTATTATTATGTTGTAGGAGAAGAATTATTTAAAAATTTCTCCAATTCATTTTTGTAAGCATGATTCCTTACCAATTCTGTCAAAGGAACAAGAACCTTAATCTTTTTTAATTCATTTTTTAAATTGAAAGGACTTGTGTAAAAATTAGATTGATCCTAAACCTTATCATTTGATTTTTCTTTAGAAGAACTCCTTATTTCATCTATTTTTTATTGTTTGTTTTTCCCAATATGTTCATTTTCTTTGGTAATTTATGGTTGTTTGTTTGGTATGGGCCTAAGATCATATTTTTTTTGCATTTCATATTGCAAAGAATCAACAAATAATCTATATTTAGTAGACCAAAATTCCTCAACTTCTTCTTGAATAAATTATGAAAATTGAATATTAATGCCTAAAGAATCATGATATTCATCTTGTGTTAAATGAGAAGGAATTCCTTCATTTTCTAACTAGTTCAAATCTCCTATTGGATCTTGTTATTCAAGAATTTAGGCTCAAAGTATTCAATATTAACCTAGTATTCTACAACATTATTTCTCATAGGGGGTGAAATAGGTGGTTACTCATTTCTCCTCAATAATTGAGGATTAAAAGGCCTAATTCTAAACTGATTTTTATTTTTATTTTTGTACTGGAAATTAGGATATTCTTGTCTTGGATTTTGTTCATTATTTTTCTATCCAACATTCTATGGAGCTAGACCAACAATTATGTTACCCATTTCAAGCCTTGCAATTTTGTTAGAAAGATCCCTAATGAGTTTTATCATTTCTTCCTTTTTGTTTCTTTTTGTCATTATTTTTAGTTTTAAGCCTAATCTTTCACGGCAGCCATATTACCTTCAATGTCAAAATCATCATTCTACATTTGATCTAAATTGATAGATCTCCTCTCCCTTAACATCATAAAAAATTTAGGATCAAGAGCAACTACATAAGTGACCTTATCTAGTACAAGAGAGCGTCTAATAGAAGCGGGAATCCTATTGTATAATTTATTAAACCTTTTATTAAACTCCAATACCTATTCTCCATTTTTTGGTTTTAATGCCGAAGACTTAGTTAGATAATATTGATGCTCTCTTTTCCCTCCCCATTGGTTCATGAAGGTGGTGTGTAATACATTCCATGAAGTAATCAAATTTGCAGGTAAATTTATAAACCATTTTCTAGCATCACCTTCTAAAATTTGAACAAAAATGTGCATTTATATATCTTCATCTTCAACAACTAGGTTATTTGTACAATCTTGGAACACAAGTACATGATCTTCTATTGATGTTTCATTTTCACTATTGAATTTTGGAAGGAATTTCAAGTAATTGTTTGGCATATCATGAAGATTATGTGGGAGAGAAATGGGTCCATATCTAGTAGCTACCCAAAGATTTTCAGGAGGTACAGGTAATGGAATATTTCCTCATCCTCCCCCTCCTTGTAATCCTCCTACTCCTCCTCCCCCTACTCCACCCATAATATGACTAAAAATTAAGTTTTTATCTTTAGGAGAGATATGTTTTCTACCAAGAAACCCTAAATGAGATATAGGAGAAGATCTATTACCACTTGATTGATGAGTTTTATCCTTTATAGGAGTTCCATATGAAATCTTTGAAGGAATAATAGATTCAGGCCTATGTTCATAACACTCACTTTCAAGAATTGAAATACTTTCAATGATAGGAGTACCTGATGATTAAGAACCACCTTGTTTTCTTCTATTTGATTCAAAATTTATTCTTTTAGGATTCAATTAAATGGGAATTTATTTAGGATTACGATTTGACCTTGTATGTCATCTGTTTTATTCTAGTTTTTCCAATGGATTCACCTTTTTGAAATTCGTTGTAGTAATTCTCTTTGTCAAATCATAAATCTTGTTGTTTTATTCTTGTTCATCATCAATAAAAAAAACTTTTCATTTTTCATTTCCCAAGGAATAGAAATTGAATTTTCATTCGCTGGAAATGACCAAATCATATGTTGTTCCTCGGGTTGTTCTTGAGAAGAGAACATGTCCAAGGAACCATATGGAGGAAAATATCCTCCCTTCTTTAGGCTTACTGAAATATTCTAGAAACTAGAAGGAGGTAACCCCAAAAGTGTAGATTTAGTTTTAATATTTTTTCTTCGACTAAATTAAAGAATTTTTTGTGAAAGTGTGTATATGTTTCAAATACAACACTTAAACCAAAACATTGAAATAGGATGGTGAAAGTAAGATTTAAAGAAAAATAAAAATGACATGCGTTCATATTCATGAAAGGCACCATATTCATATTTAAATAACTTTCAAGAGTAATTAAAGAAAAAAAACATAAAGTATAATTTTTTTTTTTTGAAGATAACAAATATCCTTAATCAGTCGTGTTTCACAAAATAAAATGGAACAAATTCTTCAAAATAGAAATAAATCAAAACAAATTTCAAAGAATGTTCAATATAATATTCATAACATTCTCAAATTCGTGATATTTCAGTATATAATATTCATAACATTCTCAAATTCGTGATATTTCAGTAATAAATACTATAAGTATGGAAATAAAAGAGAGAAATTAAGAATATTAATATATAATACTAACAATGATAGTTTGCAAAAATCAACATGTGAATAGAATTACAAAAATTGTATTGTTACAAAAATCTTTTGAGAGAAAATCTCATAAGTTTTTCAGAAAACTATCAAAATTCCTCAAATAAAGAGAAAATTACAATTCTAATCAAACAGGGGATGGATCCTCTATGAATAATAAGTCATGAAAGTGACAAAAAAATCTAAAGCTAAGAGGATCAAGAAGACTGTTGAAGCAGGTTCTTTTGTCAGTTTGACAACAATGCCTTTCTTTGATTCCCTTTTTTCTTTTATCTCTTATCTCTAACTATTTTATATTGAAGGCATAATAGTTTCCAATTTCAGACAGCATGGTAAGAGTGGACCCCCTTATTTCTTGGAACAACTATTAAAACAATTACTCATGAAATGTTACATGTTCTTCTTCTTTTTCTTCTTAGCTATCATCACTGATGTGGATACTAGTGCTGATGCAGATGATGTGGGAACTATGATACTGACATTATCATCAGAGTTAGAAGAGAGGAATAAATCACATCAAAAGAAGATGCTAATAAGGTAACTTTGTTTTTTAATTTTGCAATGTGTTTCCAATCATTCCCTTTTGAAATTTTCTATTCACCCTTTTTTCTTATAGCAATATCCAATTCTATATAAAGATCATAACAAACAAGAGGTAGATTTTTCTGAATATTAATGAGAATACTTAGTAACATGAAATCCTTAAATAACTTCTCATAAATAATTAATTCCCTGATTGGATCAGTGACATCGTTAAATTATTCATGATTTCATCTTTCTTTCTTAAGAGATTGTTCATAAATTTCCTTAGGGTAAAACCATCTTTCTTTGTTCCATGGTATCCAAGTTCAAAAGCTTTTGTAAATCTATTTTTGAAATCAAGAACAAACTGTAGAACTACTTGACATTTATTTTGCGATGATAATATGAAAATATGTTTGACATTTAATATACTTGTTTTCATGATGAAAATTGTTCTATCCTTGATATCCAATGCTTCCAGATCATCTTTACTTTCATTATTAAAAAACTTTATGACATCATTTGCAATCTAAACTTTATCTCCCAATTACTCCCAAGCTTTCTTCACTTCAAGTTTCAAATAAATTAAGTTTTGTTCCATGTCCCAAATAAATAAACTTTTTCTGATCCATGTCCCAAATAAATTAACTTTTGTTCCAGATCATTGATTGATGTCTTTAGAGCTCTATTTATGCTTCTTTCATTCTTTCACCGATTCACTAATTTGATTATCCACATCTTCAATTTTTTGACATTGACCATTTCTCGAATAAGATCTCTAGACAATATGTTCTTTGTTTGTTTATGCCATTCAATTTTATCTTATAGAATCATATTATCCAAATAAAAATAAAAATTAGTTGTCTCATAGTCTTGGGCTTTTAGACCTTTTTTAGGTTTGTCAAATTTAGGCTATAAGACAACCATATGAAAAGATTGTTTTTCATAGTTTATAGTAGATAACAACCTAGGTGGAGCGGATCCTTCATGGATGATCTGAGAATACAAATATTCCTTTAATTGTTTAGAATTTCTCTTGTTTAATTTCATTTTAGTGAACACATCACGCTTTTCTTCTGTAGTAGATATTTCACTTGAAACTTCACTTCCTAGGATTATTCTTCCAACACCTTTATGCGTGGGATCACCTAAAGATGAGATATGAGTTATTGAAGTAATTAATTTCTCAAGTAATTGTTTCCTCACTTCTATTTCTTTTCTTGATTCTTCTTCATCTCTTGGATCTGGCCTCATATTTTTTATGCGGAGTTCTGGCTCATCTTCTTCCAGTGGGTCATCTAATGTTTTCCTATGAAATTATACCTTTGTTGGAGTTTCCATTACAATGTCAGCTCCTTTATTTGTCTGATCATCATCAATTGTAATAATTGAAGAAATGCCAAAATTCCTCTAGTGGGTTCTTTCTTAACATTTCTCTCTTATGATGGAGTCAAACTTTGCTCCTGTAGAAACTATTGAGCTCTGCCAATGATTCTTTATTGGATAATTTTTCTCTATCTATATATAGATGATGAAGATAAGGTGTAGAAAAAACTAGAAGTCTCATCATATTTCCAGGGATCATCCTCTTCAAAATTGAAAATCTTCATAATTTTATCTACAATCTCAAAAAATGATTTATTTTTTACAATGAAAAATAAAATTTATGTTGTAATTGGAGAGGTCTTTTTATTTTTAGAAGAAAAATGAATATAATCCGAGTTCAATCTTTGTCGTATATGCTCTAGAGAAAAAATTCTTGGATTAAGAAAGTATGGAAGCTTATAGGGTCTTAAATTAGATCCTTAAATCCTCAAAACTATGTAATTTTCCAAAATGTACCAATCTCCATAGTTTAATCGTTGGCCTGGATGTAAGAAAGATTTGCACTGAAGAAAAATTCTTGGGGGAAACTCATTGTAAAATAAAGTATATGAAATGGCCATAACTTGATTCCTAAAAACATTATAACCATTTTTCTAACCATAGTCTTTCACAATGTGAGTCCATTCAATGACTAAATGAAATTTTCATTGTTGATCTTCTTCAAATATAAATGTTGGAAATAAACTAATTATTGATAGATCAAAATCTATATTAGGTATGTGTGATATCTAAAACTCTTCCATTGTACAAAATTTTATAATTGTTCATTTCTGACCTTAGAAAGAAAACCAACAAAATTGGATTTAGTTGATTGAGTTATTTTAAGAATAAACCCTAGAACAATTTAATCAGCTGAAGTATCATTATCATAACCAAGAAGTAAATGAATCATAATTATGATTTCTTTGACTAATTCTTTGGACAAAGATGAACTCGAGGAATTTTAACTCTGTACTAGCTAGTATCATTAATATTTTCATCATAAAAACATTTTTTCTGGTACTTATAATGAATTGAATTCTCATGTTAATTCCTCTTCATTAATTCTTTATCGATTGTCAAGTAATAATTGTAATTACAATATGGTATTTCTAAAACTGAGAAGATTATTTTATGGTTTCTTTTATCCTCAATAACCCTCTGAACTAGATCATAAAAATAGGCACACATATGGACAAACATAGGAAAATGAAATGTTGTAGGAACAATAGCCTGAGCTAGACCACATTCCTAAACATGGATATCTTATAGATTATCACTAAATCTTGAGAAAGCTAAGTTTCAAATTTCTTCAACATTTTTATCTAATAATTTGTTTTCAAAAACATCTAGATGTTTATCAACAAATTGTTTAAAAATTGGGTTTTCTGTTTTAGGATGATGTAAAATTGCTACCTTTTTCCTAGGAGTCATCTAGATTTCCATAATCAATTTGCTGCAAATTTTCTTTAAAATATCCTCTATCAATATTTTACAAGAAATTTGATTTTAGATGGAGTTATTCGAAAATACCCATGTTTTGAAAAACTTGGTTACTTTGATGAAAATAAAACTTTCCTCCTTGAATTTGTAGATAAACCAATCTTTGACTCAAATACCTGCAATCTCTATTAGTGTCTTTGTCGTTCAAATGATGAAATGAAAGGTGACAACTTTGTTATTTTATCAAAATAATGTTTATTAATTTTCCTTTCATCAGAATACACATGTTAATCTTCTATTGGTATTTCATTGATCATGTGATAGGTGGATAAAATGATCTCAACTACCAAATGACAAGGTGGTGGGATTAATATTGGAAGTGGTATCGAAGATTTGGAAAGCAATTTCAAAATTAAAAAAAAATCTAATTTTAACAGGAACATGACATGTGTATCAACAATGGTTTGGTGGTATTGGAGTTTTTTGCTTCCATTAATTTCCATTGGTTTATATCTTCGATATTATCCTTCACCATTGATTATCTCTTCCTTTGAACCATCGAATCTAGGTGCCTAGCATGTTATAATTTGGACTTTAATTTAGATCGTGATTTGATTGTTTAACCTTTAACAATGATTTAAGCTTTAATCAAACCCGTTTAGCCATGTTTTAATTGTATTGCTCAAAGATTTAAAAGTTTTTTGGATTTTATAATGAGAGTATTTTTTTCATGTATCCAAGGAATTTTTTCCATGTAGACAACAAATAATATTGTGGATATTTTGAATTTATCTAAAGAAAACTCGCACCACAAAAATATCAATCATTAAAGCCTTTGTTACAACACATGTAAATGTTTGAATTCAAGCAATAAGTTGGACATGCCACTATTCTCATTGACTTCAAACCATTTTTGGATGTTATTTATGGCATATTTGATGTCTACATTTGGCTTTAAAATCCATGTTCTTCTACCCCCTGTGTCCCCACTATTATTTTTTCCCAACCATGGAGGTGCGATGGGATTTGGTCTTGCTGACACTCTAGCAAGGATTTGAAACTTTATCACTAGTTTGGTTTCTTCCCAAGTGGGTCGCATAGTAGGATAATATCTTGATGATCAACAAACTCATGATTCCAAGGAAAGTAGTTGCAACTTGTCTCATTAGCTGCCATATCTTCTCCAAAAAGAGGAATCACATCAACTGGAAACTAGAACACATTTAGAGGCTCTAGGTTAGTCAATAAAACATAGGAGGGCACCCCCTCCCTTATCCCAAAAACCATTGATTCTCATTCCTTCCAAATCCTTGAGTTCATTATCCATTAATAAAGCTAGCCACAATTTTGTATCACTTAACAACTGGTTCTCTATGGTTTTTTCATGATTTTTATTAGATTTTTGGAGACTGGAAATTACTTTCCAAACTAAAGATATATTGTTAAATCAATACTTTTAACCAATCATAAAATAATATTATAAAAAAATTAAATTAAAAATATGTTTTAATTTTAAAAATATATATTTTTAATACATTGTTTTTCCAAAACATTATAAAACATTACACAAATTTCATAAACTAAATGGTAAGTCAATGTTGTTTGACCACAAAGTGAAAGTTGTATTCCCTACACAACAATAACTAATAATAAGAAAAAGGAGCATGGTAATATGAAGAATCTCAATTCCATCACAACTTGCAAAATCCTCTAAGCCACCAACCAAAAGTTTTGTCTAATGAATATGTTAAGACACTTTATGGCACAATATTTTTGAAAACAAATTTCTATTTACAAAAAGAGTAGCAATCTTTTTACTATGTGCAATACAATCTTTTTAAAACAATTTTCTATTAACAAAAATAGTAGCAATCTTATTACTCGGAACAAAAAGTGTAGCAATACGAACATTGTGTCGTTGCTCATTTCCGAAATATCTTTTGAGCTCTAGTTCTTCTAAACTATAGAAATAAATTATTGTAGCTTTAGTTATGCATGTGGGTTTTAAAATGTATCTTTCTTGTTTTAGTAAACTATGAAAATAAATTATTGAATAGAGAGAATCCTAATTTTTTCATTGCAATTTGTAAAATATTTTAATACCAAGGCAAGGGCTCAATCACACGAAAATACATTTCATACAAATCATAAAAGATTTCGTTCATTCCACGAAGTGAGGAAATAAAACAATTTTTCTACACATGTTTAATGGTTAGTGTTTTTTAAATTAACTAGAAACTGAAAACCAATACTATCCACTCCATCAAATGGTGGAAGAATTAAAAATAACTATTTTCCAACTTATACTTTGGACAATGTATTTTTTATTTTCTATCCTTTTAATTATGCCTTCAAATATGTTTACTAATCATCACTACAACATTTTATACAATATCTTTTTAAGTGGGAGAACATAGCCTTTTGTTAGAGTCCTATAGTTCATAGTATCAAATGGTGATTGAATATATTTTTTTTTAGTGATTTTATATTGTAAATAATATTACATATTGCAAATGATTTTCAAAAATAAAAGAAAAAGATAAAAAATAATGTAAATGAAAAGAGGGTAGAAAAGAAAAGAAAAGAAATGAAAAAAAAAAACTCCATGAAAAGAAAAAAAAAATGTAAAATTGCTACAAATTTGAATGCCACATTCCTAGATCCTTGTTTGAATCATACAGTTTAATCATGATCAAACAATTTTCAATTTCTGTTGTTAGGTAAAGGAAGAAATTAATCCAATTGTTTAAGCTGGATTAATTAGTTAGATGCATATGATAGAATATAGGTTAGATAAATTTCCCCTTGAGAGAAAATTAAACAGGGTCTGCACATTAAAATGCACCCTAAGTTGATGAAAATAAGTTAAATTAGTATAGGAAAAATAAAATGAGAGTGAAAAGGTTAGTAAGAAATTTATTTTGCTTATGTTTCACGACGCATATGTTTTTAACTAAAGTTGAAAAGTTTTGTCTTGTAGCGCATAAATTCTACGTAGATATTCCCCGATGACATCGTCTCTCCTCTCGATTGACAGTCCTCATTTGTTTTCACCCCCCCGACCTACCTACCTTTATCGGTGGTGGGGAGGTTCGAAAAGTTGTTTTCCCCCTCCCTGACCTCACCTAACATGGCATACCCTCATCGTTTCTCACCCCCCCTCGATTACCACAAGGTGCATACTACCCCCTCCAAAATCCGCCTAACTCACTCCCAATACCGCCAATTCCCCACTACTCCCCTCTCCCTACGCGACACCTGTTTCCACACCTACTATCTGTTAGCCAATTAACTCCTTCCCTATGACCGTTAGTTGTCTCGTAATGGTCCCGTGCCCTAACAGATATTCATGCACATAACAAAAACCCATGTCCCCCCCGTTACACTATTTGTTGATTGTGAACTCGTGAAGACTGAGCAAAGCTTGTTGTCATACTACCACAACCATCACTTGCCTTCAACTGGAAAGTTATTTTCCTGGTAAATTACAACATTGCTATCCTATTATATTGTTAGTTTTTCAATTATGGCTCCCAAAGGAAATTCTGTCGACATGTCTGAAAATCCAATGGTTCCCCCTCCAATTGACCTTGACCACATTCCTCTGGAAAACAAAGATTATAAAGTTGCAGATCCTAAGTGTGAATTCGATTTATTCAAATTACATTGTTGGCTAAAGGATAAATTCCTTGACCAAAGTGACAAAATTGGACTCTGGAAATCCAATTTACCCATCTACATGTTTCCCCAAACCTACTTTTTCCCTGAATTCGCCCTTGAATGCCAAGCTAGTTATCTTCCAAGCCAAAGAGCCATTGCATCTCGAGATGGTGAAATTATTTTTACAATTGCTCCTGAGACCATTAACCAAATGTTGCATATCCATAAAAATAAATCCACCACCCCTTTCTTTGTTGAAGCCCTAAATGAATTATATCATAAATTGACCTTTTCCTAGAGAGCTCATTTTTTTGAAATTTTCCTCCCTGAAGATGCTCAACTTCCTAAGAAAAATCCACCATACCTCTCTTATATTTTACCAGAGAATGCTAATCAAATTATCTCCATGCTCTCATGTCTATTAGGGTATTATTCTAATGAATGGGTAGATCAAACTATTTTAGGATTTCTGTCCATTTTCTCTACAGAAGAAAATGTTTCTATGAACTTCAATTTCAATCAATTCTTAGCTGACAACATTCATGAACAATTTCATAAGTTTCCAACTGAAGGGATGTTCAAGTATTCTTCAATTTTGGTTTATATGTTCATATTCTATCAAGTAGAAAAGTTCCCTTTCACACTCTAGAATCTAAATGAACAAGGAAGCTCACAATCAGTCATATTTTGGACTTCATTGGTGAGAAAGAACTCAATGGAGTATAGTTTCAAATATTTTATTGATCAGTTCATTTATCCAAATACATGTTTACTGAGAAACAATACATAAACCATGGTTAGTGAATAAATTCAGAATGTTTTACATCTAACTGAGTAGGCCAAGACATGTGACTGGTATTTATACTAGAATTATATAGAAATAAGGGTGTATGGATCTGAGATGCCACCATACAGGTTGCCTAAATACCTCCCAATGAGGATTTTTTCATTGGAGTACATAAGACATATGATAAATTTATATGAAATCCACTTTGTAGCAGCCAAGAAGAAATATCAGTTCGGAATTAAAACTCATATAGGACCATTTATTTGCAACAACAAATCAGTAGGTGAAGAAGCAGACATCCTCTTAAAATAGATAAAGCTTTCTCTAAGATTTACTTGGTCATATGACCCATTTGACATTATTTCTGAGCTGAGGACCAAACAAAAGACCACTCCCTATGTGCATAAACAAAGGCCAAAGATTGAGAAATTTATGAACCAGGCTGAGTGGGAAGAGAACACTTTGCAAGAAGTAGAAGAACAACTTTTGTAAATGACCACTTCACAGATTATCACACCTCATAGACAAGTAGAGAAAATATCAAGGAATGGAGATTCTCCTTCAGTCACAAAGGTCTCAACAAATGATTTTCAAATATATAGGAAGAAGACTAAAACCATTCCTACAACATGTTTTCTTAAAGAGGGAGAAATGCAATCTACAATAGTCTTGTAAGGACCACACTCTTCATCATAGTCAGCTAGTTTTTTTACAAGATCTTTAACATCATTAAATTCACAAAGGAATCCAAACAAAACTCTAACATTTGAATCAATTCATGGAGAAAATGAGTCAAATATTTTTTATAAGTATAAGGAAATTAAGAAAAAGAATGAACTTCTCGAAATAAATACTTATACTCAATTTTGGAAACATATTTCTACTGCTTAGCACACACTTTTGTCATCTTTTGACACAGAGAAGGGAAGAATGAAAATGGTATTCTTATAGGCACTGGTCCCCTATCCAAAGACAACAACTGATTACAAGAAGACTTCATTTGAATTTGATACAAAGGATATCCATCCTATTGATCATATGGATATGCACAGACAAGAAGGGGAGATGATTTATTCAACACTGACAAACACTGCAATGCCAACTTCTAAATTGCAGGTATCACTGACTAATATCCAGTCTCAATTGAAAATTGAAAATATCTCTTCTTTGGCCAAGGATAATAAGATAAAATCATTAGAGGAATTAGTACTCAAGATTGGATATGACCCAGCTAATGCCAAATTAGCAAAAGAATTTATTAAGAAGAAGAACGCTGACATATCATCACTCAGAAAATAGTTGAAACTACCAACAATAGAGGATTCACATACGAAAGAGATGCCTGAGACAAAGAGACAAAAAGAAGAAATGCTGAAGCTTCGTATGGAGAAAAATGCACATATTAGGGTAATGGAAGAAGAGATGGATAAGCTGATCAAGGAAAAAGAGAAGAATGACTAGTTGGCCATAGTTCCACTAGATGAAGTGCCCCTGATAGGGATAAGAACATCAAAAGTTTATACATCAACATCAACCCCGACACAAACCTCAGATGCCTCAAATAAATTGGTGACAACTATGGAAGACATGTCCATACAAGGAGTAGAAATCAAAAAGTTACAGGAAGAAGTAAATTCATTACAGGAACATGAAACAAGGATCAAGACTTCTCATCAGGCAAAAATACAAAAATCTTAGAGTCTCAGTCAAAGACTACAACAGTTAGGAAAAGAAATAGCCATCACTAATACCTTATCCCAAGCTAAGGAAAATATATGGATAGGCATCAATAAATCCATGACAAAGATTTGGCCTTCTATATAGATTATCTTTGAGTAGCATGAGTTAATTCAAAAATATAGAGGATCCATTGAAATAATTAAGGAAGAATTGGGAGAAAAGCCAACAAAAGCCACATATCTCATCAGGTTTCTAAATTCTAAAAACACATAGGAGTTAGAGGAGCTAGAGATAGAAGATAGAACTGAAACTATGCTAGAAATAAAAAAAGTTCTAACTAATAAAGGCCTCATGTTGCAATTGGAAGAAAAAAGTCAGGTTATGGACATAGGTGTGAAAAGTTTCCTTGACAAGTTTGAGGTGCTAAACAAGAAATGACTACCTGTTTTATTAGTGTTGAATGACAAGTTAATCACCTTGCTTGATTATAACTAGAAATTAAAGACAATGACAAAAGATAATTCAAAATTCATAGGAATACAAGGAAGCATCACTGGGAAAGAATTCCTAGAAACACTGCAGTTTGATTTGAACATTCAACATGAGATCAAACACATTTTCATCACCAAACCCACTTTTTCTAAGTACACAAAGGTGGATGGAATTTATAGGAAATTACTCAAAATATCAATCCCAAGTAATAAAAAGTGGGACAAATTGTGTGAGTTACTTGAGTAAATATGGGTTTAACTATTTAGTAGCAAGGGACCAACAACTAAGAAAGAGTCAAAGGACAGATCATCAACAACTTCCATCAAAATAATGCTATAAATCTGAGCAAATCTAAACAATCCTATACTTTTTTAATTAGAGATAGAGTTAGTTTAGATATTCCTAAAATATATCTTGATTAGTTATGACATGATCTTTTGTAAATAAATGTATAATTGCTTCTCATTTTTAAGTATGCAGGGTTTATTTTTGCAACCAAGAAAGTTATTCTGTATGATTCAAGTGGATTGATCAATAATAAAAAAGGGCTCTTTCACAGGATTCTTGTGTCAAATTGTTGGTGAAGTGCATCTATCTACATTGATGATTTCCTTTATCTGTTATCATTCTTATGTGTTGTTAATCCTAATTATTCAAAATAACGTTGACGAACATAACTTATTTTAATATACTTTGTTTCTGGCTTTGAATATTTTTTATGTTTTCAACTGAAATTAAGTAAAACGAATTCTTAATTGCTCTTTTACTTGATGGAATTCCTTTCATTTCTTCCTATTCACTTCATCCAAATTTACAAGATCCAAACAATTTAACTACCTTTCCCTATGAAGAAACTTTATAAAAATATGAAAACGATCCCTATTTTAAGAGACAGACCCTATAGCCCAATGGTAATTTAAACATTTAATCAGCCAAACAATTGAAATCAAACAAACAAATCCTGAACTATCATAACTAGCCTAATATTTCATCCCAAACAAATCTAAATCTTAGAGAGAGATCCCTTTTTGAAGCTGGAAAGGTTAGATCCCAGCTTCCAAAGTGGTTTTGTGGTTACCTCTATCCTTTCTTCTACAACATATAGAAATTATATAGTGATAACATAGTGGCGACCATACTAGGGAAGAACAAATTTTCAACTTCTAGAGATTCTTTTCCCTAGTAAGAAAACTTTATTTCTGGAAAATCAAGGATTCAAATCTTTAGAAATAAATGTTCATAGGTTGTAAAATTTGTAAATAATTAAGTAGTTTGTTTAAAGTTTTAGTTGTGGCTCCAAAAATAATTCACACCAGATCTTATCCCAATACAAAACCTGTAAAAATTGTAGATGACCCTGAAAAATTGATTAGGAAAAGAAGTTTAACAAAAAGTCAAGGGAGTAGTAGTCCTCTGTCTAGGGAAACATCTCTCCCAGAGAAATTTGTCACAATACAGGATATTCAGTTTGATATACCATTTGAGCATAGTCTATTAAGAACTAAGTTTGAGAGTTTCGTGGATGAAACGATATTAAATCAATCTATTCTACAACCCGATAAATCTGAAAGAAAATCTTTTGAATCAGATCTTGATCAACAAATCCTCCAAAATTTTGACAAATCACAAGATCTAGCATCAGAATTCGATTAAGCTATACATGAAGCCTATATTCAACAATTTGTTGAAATTTCTTCCCTGACCATTTCTACATCATCTATTGATTCTCAATTGATTCATACTACATCAAGCAACCCTTCTTCTTCTATATTTTCCACTACTTCTCCAATAATTTCACAGATAGTAATCCAACCTAATATAAGATTTCTCGCATCTACACCTTCCACAAGTTCATCTACTATCCATCCTCATATACCAATCATGGAAGCAAGATATGCTCTCCTCATTTTTCATGTTCCTTTACATAATATTCCCCAAGAATATCAAACTAGGATTCCTCAGTTTGATGGAACTGGAACTATGATTGTGCAACAACATGTTGATAAGATGAATTAATTTTTTGACCTGCAAGAAGTAGATGAAGAAGATGTCAAAATGATATTATTTTCCCAAATATTAAATGGAGAAGTCAGGAAATGGTTCAAATCCTTACCAGCTGCTAGTCTAAATGACAATACTACTTTTCAACAATCATTCCTCAATAGATGGGAACTTAAGAAAAATCTACTTAAGATTTTATCTGAATATGAAATTATTAAAAGAGCCCTTGGGGAAAGTGTACAATATTATTTCACTAGATTTAACAATATTTACAATGCAATTACAACAAACATTAAACCCCCACAAGGTTTAGCTTTGATTAAATTCCCTGATGGTTTTGATGTTGACATGTCTTATCAATTGAGAGAAATAAACCCTGCAACCTTGGAAGAGATGGAAAGAGATGTTGGAAGTGTAGAGGCCAATCTGTTAGCTAAGAGGGATAGATTCAGAACAGAGAGGAGAGTAACTATAAAACAAGAACCATCTACCTCTTCTGCTGATGCAAAAATAGAATCTTTAGTTAGAACCATGGAAAGGATGATGGACATATTATACATTGCTTATAGGACTCCTCCTAGAGAAAATCAACCTGGCTCCTAAACCAAAAATCCTAATTTTAGGAGAAACCAACCCCTAATCAGACAAAGATAACAAAGAGAACAAAGAGGTCTAGATCAACAGATCATGCCTCCATTTCAAAAAAAATATGTTGATGAAGGGGAAGAAATAGTTGAATATCTTGATGATGTTCAGATCATTTTGATGGGAATAAATGATAATGATTATGTATTTCTCACTCAAGAAGAATACGATCTTTTCCTGCTTTCACAAAATGAAGTTGATCATGAGGAATCAAAAGATTATAAATAAGGTTTTGAAAACACAATTATGGAGGTCCATAGGTAGTATAATCTAAGGAGTAAGAAATCAACTAATAATTATACCAAGAAAACTCTTGATAATTCCACTAAAAAGACAACTGACACATCTGGTATGAAAATTCCTGACATTCCTTCTAAAAAGAACACAAAAGTTCCAACCAAAAAAACATATGATATTTTCTCAAAAACAACTCAAATTGATATTCCCTCTACCAGCCAGCCCAAAGATATTTCACAAAAGGA